>JABEVN020003326.1:0-18607 GCA_013146195.2 Codonopsis lanceolata | reverse complement strand
AACCCAAGTCATCATGTATAGTCATCAATAAAAGAATGAAGTATCTATTACCGCCATGAGTTGGATTCTCCATGACCACACCTCGTCAGGTATGAATCAGCTCAATTTTTTCTTGGCACGCCATGCAGCCTTTGGGAAGATTGTCGATGATCTTCGAAGCACATCACAAACTTCATGCCAGGATCTCAATTTTTGGAAGGCCTTGAACCATGTTCTTTTGTTGAAGTAGCTCGAGGCTATGAAAATTCAAGTGCCCAGACTTTTATGCCACAACCACGAATCTTGAGAATGTGAGCTTTTAAAGCTACATTTTGATACTTGAACAAGTCTCGGGTTTCTCCATCTTGATAGAAGCAACCAATTCTTGTGCGCCATTTTTATCATAAATCATGCAACAATTATCTTTGAAATTCACCATGTATCCATGCTCCACAAGTTGCCCAACACTTTCAATAAATTTTTCCAACTCGGAACAAAAACATCATGAATTAACCGTGCACTTTCTTCGTTTGCACGAATCGTACCCTTGCGCGCTTTGCCAATGCTCCATTGCCAATCTTTACTTGTGAGTCTATGGAAGTATTCATAGCCACAAAAATTGATTTGTCTCCGTCATGTGATTGCTACAACCGCATGTCCACATCTTTCTTGCCTTTTCGGTTGCACTTTGACAAGCATAGAACATGTTACCTTCACCTTCTTTCCAAGAAATTAGCTTTTGCTGCGGTATTTTCACACAATCCTTCTCTTTGTGGCCAAATTTTCACACAAAACACTTGGTTTACCCCTTAAACCAACAATCTTGGAACTATGGTGTTTCCTGGTGTTACAACTTTGGGATATCTTGGAATTTCCTCCACGAACAAAATCTTCCTCCCACCTTCGAGCCTACACCTCGACCTCTACCTTGGCGCTACCATATCTACCTCCTCTAAAATGACTCCACCATTCTTTGATCACTACTTTCACCACTTTTCTCAACATCTTTCGAGCCAAAAATTCAACTTAGATTGGAAAGCACTCTCATCGATTTTCGAGTGTCTTTCTAATCTCTTCTCATGAGCCTTCAACGAACCCATCAAATCTTGAACCGTCAACGAGAAAATCTTTTTGTTTCTTCAATAATGGACACCATACCATCAAATTTAGAGGCAAACTAACAAGAATTTTTTCAACAATTCTACTATTCAGACAACTTCACCAAGCCCCTCTCATTTGATTAATGATATTCATCATCCTTGTATAATAATCTTTAACACTTTCGTAATTTTTCATTTTCAAATTCTCCAACTCTCTCCTAAAACTTTGAATATTGACATTCTTTACCTTCAAATCGCCAACCTCTTTTGAAGTTTCTCCTCTAGAAAACAACTCATCCGACACCTTGTCGTAGAAACGAAAGAGCCTCTTGATCCTTCTTTCATCCTCCTTCAATTTCTTTCCCCGCATCCTCCAACTCGCTACATCTTCGGGTTCTTCAAACCCCTCTTCAATATACTCCCACAAATCTTTGGAAATGAAGATTGTTTTCATCTTCACAACCCAAAGGTCATAATTCTCACTCAAAAAATATAGGGATAGTTTCACTCGAGTTAGCCATACTAGACTCACACACTTTTGGATAATTTTTGGGATAAAAACTACCTCTCTACGTAAGCTCGATACCACTTGTTAGGATCTGAAGGTAGTAATATGAGGATTATAACTTCTAAATTATATGGAGAGGAATAGAGTAGGAGATGTATAAGAGAAGGCTTATAAATATATTGCTCACATCTTGGCTATTACATCAAGGCCATATTTATACTAGAGTGATGAACATTCTAGACTCAATTATTAACTAGAACATAAATAAGGGAAAACAAAAAAACTCATAGGAAAACTAAAAGACTTTGGAATGTGAAAAACATGGCTGAATTGATTAGCACATTAATCTCAATAATAGCCATTAGGTACCCGAATATCAAATTGATTGATTGAATTGAGTCGAGTTAAAACAGGTCGACTGTATTTCCTCCTCAAAATCCATATATTTGTAGAGCAAAAAGATAGCGGGTCGGTAACGATTTCGATCCGCTTTAACCCGACCCATTTCGCTTATATTTTTTTGGGTTGAAACAAGTTATCCGTTTCGACCTAGAAATGTAATGGGTTGAGTTAGTCGGACAATTTTTATATTGGATGAGATTTTGGTTGTGGTTGTCGAGCCTAGTTGTAATACTCGCACAAGCCCCGTGCGCCCGTGCCTGATCGAATTGGGTTATAGTATTATTGAATCATACCACATCCAATATTGAATGGGAAGAAAGTACCTCCATAACCAAAAGCCAGATGGTGTCTTGGCGTATTAGCCACTACTTTCTATGGAGCCTTTTTTATAGGGGCCTACTACTATCTATCCTTGACCATTCATGAGACATGAGACATGAGCCACGAGCAATGTTATGAACATAAAATGACTGAATTATTTTGTGCTTTTTTGTTCTCGATCTTTATCCCTCCCTTTCTGCAAAAGAAACCCACAAATATGCTGCCCATTTTTCTTCTTCTGCTTATTGTTTTAAGCTTTAGGATCACCACAATAGGCAAAGAATTCTCCATCAAAGAAGCAACTGTTGATGATATTCAAATAGCTTTCAAGCAAAATAGGCTCACCTCAAAGCAACTAGTTGAATTCTACATTAAAGAGATTCAAAGGCTCAACCCGATCCTGAAATCCGTCATAGAAGTGAACCCGGACGCAGTATATCAAGCCGAGAAGGCTGATCGAGAGAGGGAAGCTAAGGGGGAAAACGGGACGCTGTTGTTTGGATTACATGGTATCCCTATTCTGCTCAAGGATAACATTGCAACCAAGGATAAGCTTAATACGACCGCAGGGTCGTATGCTCTTCTTGGATCAGTTGTGCCAAGGGATGCTGGTGTGGTGAAGAAGTTAAGGGAGGCTGGAGCAATTATACTTGGCAAGGCAAGCTTGAGTGAATGGGCTAATATAAGGACTTACTCTGCACCTAATGGCTGGAGTGCTAGAGGTGGACAAGCTTTGGTGAGTTCCCAATTATTGATTGTGTTACTGTAGTTTTAATCTGACAAAACCAAGTTTTGTAGGTAAAATCATAAGAATGTTCTTTAGATTTATCAGTGTGGAAGTTCAGCTAGTACTAAATTGTGGTTTGATTTCTACATTTTGTGCACAGAATCCATATGTAGCATCAGCTGATCCATGTGGGTCGAGCACAGGATCAGCAATATCGGTAGCAGCAAATATGGCTGCAGTGTCATTAGGTACAGAAACCGATGGATCCATCTTATGTCCAGCCCATGCAAACTCGGTTGTTGGGATCAAACCCACGGTAGGTTTAACAAGCCGAGCAGGGGTTGTCCCAATCACACATAGGCAGGACACAGTTGGGTAAGCAGCCATGTTTACACTTTGTGCACTATTTTTCTCTATCAACTATAAACACCTTCAGCTTGTGTAGATATTCGATACGAGTACAACAGTCAACGAGATGTACTTGTTCTTAGCCTACCAATCACATTTCATAGTATTCTACGATGTTGGCTAGTCTAGGCCAATCTGCAGGACAGTATCAGATGCTGTTTATGTCCTTGACACCATTGTAGGCTTTGATAAGAATGATGCAGCTGCCACCCGAAAAGCTTCAAAGTATATACCTAGAGGTGGCTACTCGAGATTTCTTAAGTCTAATGGGCTCAAGGGAAAGAGATTAGGCATATTCTCTGCATATCCCACGCTTGGGTTTCAAACAACAGTGAGCTTCTCAAAGCTTTCGAGCCATACTTTCACACTCTAAGGTAAGCACCTCATTTGCGTTGCCTTGCAGTTGCTTAGTTCAACTTTTTAAGTGTGAATTTTTTTTTAGTCCCGAGTCTCCTGACATTGTATCCGAAAATCTTGTCTGAAATAAGGCAAAGCGGTGCTACTCTGCTGGAACCTCTAAAAATCATCAACCTCAGCGATGTCCTAAATATGTTTAGTGATGAACTAATAGCAATAAAAGCAGAGTTGAAGATAGATCTAAACACTTATCTAGAACAGCTCGTGGCTTCTCCTGTCCGATCTCTAGCAGATGTAATAGCCTTCAACATCAAATACGCGAAACTGGTACGCATAATTATATACTTACATTCATAATCATCATCAAATTAACATTGTAACTTTCTCGTCTATTGTTTCATATACATAATTTTGCAGGAAAAGCTAAAAGAATTCGGCCAATACACCTTCTTGGAAGCTGAAAACACAAACGGGCTTGGAAAGTTAGAGAGAAATGCACTGCGTAATTTGACAAGACTATCGAAACATGGGTTCCAAAATATGATGAAAGAATATAAGTTGGACGCTTTGGTAGCTCCGTTTGCAGACATTTCTCCGGTTCTTGCCATTGGAGGATACCCCGGAATCAGTGTTCCGGCTGGCTACGATGGGAATGGGAATCCATATGGAATTTGTTTTGGAGGGCTAAAGGGTTCGGAGCCAACTTTGATAGAGATTGCATATGGGTTTGAACAAGCTACTAAAACCAGGAAGCCTCCTCCAGTGTGAGGGTCAACTTTAAGGTAGATATCTTATATTGCTTAGTTCTTAGTCTTATGTAATATCGGCTGCCTCATTACGATAGGGGCGTAAAATTATGTTGTCACAGAATAAATTTCTTTCTGATATTTGTTTCGAGTTCTCTACAGAGTAGAGAGTAGAGACCCAAGAGAAGGATCGAACCTATTTGTGTTGTTAGCAATTGGGCTTGTGGCCCGATTATTTATTTTCGCTCACATAGAATATAAAAATAATTATAAGTCGGTACATTTTTTAAAACATGTTTTCAAATCAATCCAGCCATTTTTTAGATATATCTTTTAGGTACATTTTAGGGTAAAAGTACATCACTGTCCCTTTGTTTCCTACGACGATCGCCGCTGTACCAGTGACCCAATGTAAAGCTTCAAGTCGCAACATCAATCCCTCCCTCTCTTCTCAATCACTCAATTTCCCCATCACCTTTCTTCGATCTCCTGCTCCCTCTCACCCATCATCTCCGCCGTCAATTTTCATGACAAGATCTCCTGCTCCCTCTCAGTTCATTTCAATTTTGTAAAATGAATTCTTGGGGGAGCAACAATAAAGGCTATGGTTGGGCGGTTTTAGCCGGACTGAACGTCACGCTTGCTGCCATTCCGTAATTCAACAAGGTAGGCAAGTTCATGCTTAGATAATCTTGAATGGAATCGATCACTTTGGTGTACTCGGTACAAGAATTATGCGCATGTATGCCCTTTCCTATAAGTTTATGGAGGCTAAGACTATGTTTAATCAACTTGACTTGTTGTATGCTTCGCCTTGGAATTGGATGATCAGAGGGTTTACTATGATGGGTTGCTTCGATTTTGCGGTTTTGGTTTATTTCAAAATGTTAAGCTATGGAACTTGTCCTGATAAGTATACATTTCCTTGTGTTATTAAGGCTTGTGGTGGGTTACGTGCCTTTCGGTTGGTTAAGTCCGTTCATCGAACGATTCGGTTGATGGGATTTGAGAGGGATGTTTACGTGGGTAGTTCTTTGATTAAATTTTATGTTGAAAACGACTGTATTGATGATGCCCGTTGCCTGTTTGATAGATTGCCTCAAAGAGATTGTGTTTTGTGGAATGTTATGCTTAATGGTTATGTAAGAATTGGCGACTCAGAACTTGTGGTTGGGTTATTTAGTGAAATGAGGAACAATGAAATTAGGCCTGATTCACTGACATTTGCATTCATTTTATATTTTTGTGCTTCTGAAGCAATTATAAGACTAGGCACTCAAGTTCATGGGCTTGTGCATTAATTTTATCTTTTTGCTGACAACTGCAAATATAATCGTTGGTCCGAGATATGTCACCAAGCTCCAACTAGAAAATTGATTGAACCAACTTATTTCCCTTGATGGGTCTTAATCGCAACTGTGCATCAGAGCTGCTGCTCGGAGTCACATTGTTGAGCTGTGGATGTTTCTCAATTGTGATTGGAGCCAGATCCACCGATTCGTGCAAGAAGCTGGTTGGGTACGTGGAAGATCGATTTGGCTTAACTGATATGCTAAGATTTGTCACGAGGTTCAGAACACATTTATTGTTGAGTATGTATGGAAGATCGTATTTGGCTCGATAGATTTGCTACAATTCCCTAGTAGGTGCACCACCCCCTCTGGTTGGGCATACAAAATCATACCCTTATTCCTCAACCAAGGAATAAGGTACAATGTCTTTTTTCAGATTTGTATATTTTAACATGTAGTCCCATGCATGTTCCTATAAATCAGGACTTGAGTTTTTGAATTATGTTGGTCCTTCATAATGCTATGAAATCCATCCCGATGCCAAGGCTTGACATCATCATTTTTGAATTATTTTTGGTCCTGCATAATGCTGTGAAATCCATCCTGATGCCAGGGCTTGGCATCATCATTTTTGAATTATTTTTGGTCCCGCATAATGCTGCGAAATCCATCCTGATGCCAGGGCTTGGCATCAGAGTTTTTGAATTCATTTTGGTCCTGCAAAATGATGTGAAATCCATCCTGATGCTAAGGCTTGACATCAGAGTTTTTGAATTAATTTGGTCCTCCAAAGTACTGTGAAATCTATTCTGATGCCAAGCCTTGGCATCAGAGTTTTTGAATTAATTTGGTCCTCCAAAGTACTGTGAAATCCATCCTGATGCCAGGGTTTGGCATCAGAATTTTTAAATTAATTTGGTCCTCCAAAATACTGTTAAATCCATCCTGATGCCAGGGCTTGACATCATAATTTTTGGATTAATTTAGTTCTGCATAATGCTGTGAAATCCATCCCGATGCCAAGGCTTGGCATCAGCATTTTTGAATTATTTTTGGTCCTGCATAATGCTGTGAAATCCATCCTGATGCCAGGGCTTGGCATCAGAGTTTTTGAATTCGTTTTGGTCCTGCAAAATGATGTGAAATTCATCCTGATGCCAAGGCTTGACATCAGAGTTTTTGAATTAATTTGGTCCTCCAAAGTACTGTAAATCCATCCCGATGCCAAGCCTTGGTATCAGTGTTTTTGAATTAATTTGGTCCTCCAAAGTACTGTGAAATCCATCCTGATGCCAGGGCTTGGCATCAGAGTTTTTGAATTAATTTGGTCCTCCAAAGTATTGTGAAATCCATCTTGATGCCAAGCCTTGACATCAGAGTTTTTGAATTAATTTGGTCTTCCAAAGTACTGTGAAATCCATCCTGATGCCAGGGCTTGGCATCAGAATTTTTGAATTAATTTGGTCCTCCAAAATACTGTTAAATGCATCCTGATGCCAAGCCTTGGCATCAGAGTTTTTGAATTAATTTGGTCCTCCAAAGTACTATGAAATCCATCCTGATGCCAGGGCTTAGCATCAGAATTTTTGAATTAATTTGGTCCTCCAAAATACTGTTAAATGCATCCTGATGCCAAGGCTTGGCATCAGAGTTTTTGGATTAATTTGGTCCTCCAAAATATTGTTAAATGCATCCTGATGCCAAGGCTTGGCATCAGAGTTTTTGGATTAATTTGGGCGTCCAAAATGCCGGATCACTTTTGTCTTCATTAATGGCATTTTTGTCATTTGGCAAGCAATTTGTAGTTTTATGAGATGTACAAAAAATTAATGGTCCTAGATGAAAACATGTTTTTAAAATTGTACCCACTTGAAATTTGCCCTATAATATATTTATATTGAAAAAATTACAAGCTGGTACATTTTTGAAAACATGTTTTCAAATGAATCCACCTATTTTTTGCACATTTCTTTTAGGTACAATTTTGGGGCGAAAGTACTTGTCTGCCCCTCTATGTCGTGTTTGTCGTGTTTGATGAGCGGAAGGTGGATATTACGTTAGGCAGCAGCTTCCATCTCCACCACTACTCCCACCACCACCACCACCCCTACCACTCCCACCACCATCTTTGTGTAATCCATCGTTGCAAGGGAACATCTTCTTCAGTCGATCGTCACACTCCTCAAACCAATTACCGATTCCGCAACAGCGTCGTCTTCTCTCTTCTTGCCCCTGCCCAATTGTCGTTTCTGTGGAGCTAAATTGTTCTTAATTCACGTGACCTTCATACAAGTTCGACCGTCCTTGTTTTACAGGTATCTGTGTTTAAAATTTTAGTTTATGGAGTCTAGTGTTATGATTTTACTGAAATTTAGGGGAGAGACAATTGTGAAAAGGGTTACAGATGACTTTGAGTTTTCTGATTTGATGTTATCAATTACAAGCAAATATTCTGTTAATTTTGAAAGTTTGAAATTGAGATATTCTGTTGGACCTCATTTGAATTGTATTTTATCAAATGATGAAGATTTTTTTTGAATATGTTGGTGCCGGGTAAAGTTCTAAGCATTTATGTTATTTCAGTAGATGTTATTGATATTTTTGGTGCAACTGTTGATGGTGTAGAGGATGATTTGGGGTCAAAGGGTGATTTTGGATTATCTAGGAGTAGTTTGGATGCTTCTTCTTCTAATAATACTAAATCTGTTGATGTTGGTTTTGCTGAAATTGATAATGAAAGCTATCCTGCTTATGATTTTTTTCCTGTTCCATCTTGCAATAATTTGTTATCAGTTGGTTGGGAAGAGATTATTACTGGATCAGGACAAATATTTAAAGGTGGCATGAGAGAGTTTCGTACTGAGCTTATGAAATATTCTATGAAACTTGGATTTGAATATGTTTTTGCTAGGAATGAGAGTAAGAGGGCTACTGTTGTTTGTGCTAATAAATTCATTGATAATTGTGATTGGTTCATCAAGTGTGTTGTTTCTAGTGTTGATAATTCTATAATTATAAAGAAGTGCAACCTTACACACAGTTGCAAAGTTTCTTTTATTGATGGAGTTAAGAAATCGAAAAGGATGGGGTATAATGTACGTAATTGAAGATTTTATTTGTGATGATGTTCAGAGTCAGCCAAATTATTCTGCCAAGGATGTAATTGAGTATATTAGGATCCATTATGGGGTTTAGATATCATATATGACGGCATGGAGAAGTGTTGAGGTTGCTCGTAATAAGGTATTTGGTAGTTATGATGAATCGTTTGATGAGTTGCAGTGGTATGTTGAAGCTTTGAAGAAGAGTAATCCGGCAGTTTAGCGTTTATCGAATCAGATTCCATTTCAAAATGTTTTACCCGGTTATTCATATGTTTTCGTGCATGCTTGGATGGTTTTAATTATTGTCGGCCTATATTGTTTGTAGACGGGACATTTATGAAATCTCGATGTAAGTCGATTCTCTTATTTGCCACGGCGAAGGATGGTAATCAAGGTAAGTTGTACATGACACTTATGTTGGTTTGTGTTTTCTATGTGTTTTGATGTCAAAGTTGTTGTTTTACTAATTGAAATATTTCATTTTTGTTTTTATATAGGACTATTTCTATTTGCCTTTGCTGTTGTAAGTTCTGAAAATTATGATAATTGGTATTGGTTTCTTTCAAAAGTAAAAGAAGCAGTTAATGGTCGTGATGTGCTTATTGTATCAGATCGGAATGTTGGGTTGATGCAAGCAATTCCGGATGTTTTTGGTAGTTCTAAGCATTTTTTTGTTTGGTTCATCTTTGTCGTAATCTGAAAGATATGTGTGCTGGCAAGCGTTCTAGCTTTTGCAAGAATATTTGTTTAAAATTTAAAGAATGTGCTTATGCGCCTACAGTTGAGTTGTTTGAGAAGAAGCTTGAGGTATTTAAAGGAGATGGTGGACAGATTGCCTTAGATTTTTTGCTTGACCTTCCTTTTCAGAATTGGGCCATTGCACATTCTTCTGATAAACGTTATGCTAAACTTACATCAAATGCTGCAAAGTCATTCATGGATTCTTGATGCTCGAGGACGTCCTATCACTTGTATGGTGGACTGCATAAGAAAAAAACTTATGGTATGGTTTGTTGAAAGGCTGAATAATGGTTTGAAATGGAACAAACTTCTTTGTGCTAAGATGGATAAAAAGTGGATAGAGAATTTGAAAGTTGGTATGTCATGGCAGGTTATGAAAGCTACTAACTCTATTTACGAGGTTGTATCCAATCCTACTGTGCGAGTTGATTTGGATTGTCGAACATGTTCTTACTATCAATGGCAGATTCAAGGCTTCCCATGCTGTCATGCTGTTGTTGTTATTGTCAGAGCACAGAGAGTAGTTGAAGACATAATTGATAATTACTTTTTAAATAGTTATTATGTCAAGTGCTACGAGGGAAGCCTGATGCCAGTTCCAACAACTTATAAGTATGAGATTCAAAAATCATCAGAAGGTTCAATAATCTTACCCCCAGTAATGAAGAAATTGCCTAGACGACCTAAGAAGAAACAAATTGTGTCCAAGGGTGAAATTTAGAGTAGTACAAATAAACATAAATGTAGTAGATGTAATAAATATTGTAATCATAACTCTAGGACATTTAAAGATGCAGTGTAATGTTGATCATATTTTAGTTGATGAACTGAAGAATTGATGAGGGTGATTATTGGAATTGATGCTTATTTTGACTTTTGGTTATATTGAGTTTATTTTTTGCGTTGAAAAAATTGTTGAATCTTTGTTATTAGTTTTTTTTTGAAAATTTTTTTGTTCCTGGAAAAAATGTCATCTTTTTTTGAATTTTTTTTGGTTTTGATAAACTGTCAAAACAGTTCTGATGCCAAGGCTTGGCATTAGCATATTTTGAATTTTTTTTGGTCCTGAATAAACTGTCAAAACAGTCCTGATGCCAAGGCTTGGCATCAACATATTTGAATGTTCTTGGTCCTGCAAAAAGTTGTGATAACCATCCTGATGCCAATGCTTGGTATCAGCATATTTGAATGTTTTTGGTCCTGCAAAAAGCTGTGATAACCATCCTGATGCCAAGGCTTGACATCAGCATATTTGAATGTTTTTTGTCTTGCAAAAAGTTTTTAAAACCATCCTGATGCCAAGGCCTGGCATCAACTTTTTTTGAATATTTTTTGGTCCTGAATAAACTGTCAAAACAGTCCTGATGCCAAGGGCTGGCAGCAGCATATTTGAATGTTTTTGGTCCTGCAAAAAGCTTTTAAAACCATCCTTATGCCAAGGCCTGGCAGCAGCATATTTGAATGTTTTTGGTCCTGCAAAAAGCTGTGATAACCATCCTGATGCCAAGGCTTGGCAGCAACATATTTGAATGTTTTTTTGGCCTGAATAAATTGTGAAAAATGTTCTGATGCCTGACTTTGGCAGCATAAACTTCATGTGGTTTATTGGCTTGGAAAAATTGTGCAAACAATGCCTGGTCTTGGCATCAGAATCCGTGGAGGGTTTTTTGCTTGAAAACACTTTCTGATGGCATAAAACTTTGAACATTTTTTCTGTCAAATTTCAGCAGTAAGGATAGGAACAACTTATAACATTGGTATAACGTAACAAATTACACAAGGCCATCAATCTGTTTTTACAAAAGACCATCAAACTCTGTAATTTGATATAAACTGTTTTAAATTTCCAACGACAAATGAGCAGGACAATGTTAAAAGTAACCAATAAACCATCATAATGTTTACATCACAAATACTTTTCCCAAATTGCCAAATTACAACATTTTTTTAACCAGTCGTGTCAATATTGTCTCCATCAGTCTATCTCAATAACCACTCCATCATTTTTCTCACATTTTTGTTTATATGAAACTGCCATAATTCTTCCAGACCTTCTTGTACGTTTTTGAATCTCTTTTTCAATCTTCGGTTTCTTTTTACCCTTCATTTCTTCACTTTGATCTGTTTAGATATTCCTTTTGGAGGTTTCTTCTTTCTAAGCCTCCTTTTTTTTTTCTCTCATTTTGTATATTGTTTTTCTTTTTTTTTCTCTTATGTTCCTTCAGGTTTGTTAAAATTTTCCATTGCTACAAGGATTAAAGGCAGCCCCCCATGTGTTTTCTTTTCTGGCCCTTTTTCTTTTTGTTCTGGATTTCCTCCTTCTTCAGAGATTTCTTCAATCTGTTCTTTTTGATCTTCCTCTTCTTCATCTTGTTCATCTTCTTCAACATTCCAAAGTTTTTATGTTTCAAGATTTGTGGGATGTAGGTCCTGAAAAATTTTCTGCCAAAAAATATTGAGTAATGTAAGGATGTATTATTCAGGACCGTGCAATAGGTTTTCAAATTGTACCAACTTACCTTTTGTTTCAAACCTGATAAAAAATATATATCTTTGACTGTGGGATACAATTTTGAGAAGTCCCATTTTTCAAATCTTGGGAAATTTTTTTCTCCAGAAACTTTGAGAATGTTAAATTTTTCACAGAGCAGATACTGTAAAAAAATTGTATTAATAAATTACAATTAACAATTACACATCTATAAACATATTTAGAAAGTTTAAAACTTACTGATAATAGAAGAACGCATCTATCAGGATAGCCTTCTTTTAGGTTTTCAAAGCTGTCAAACAAAACATATACTATGTGTTTTGATCAGTTGTATGCTAGCATATTTCTATCAGAAACTATACTAGCATATTTCGATGATATATAAGAGGAAGTTGTTGGTACCAATAATATTGCAAGGACAAGTAGAGTTGTCAAGCACAGAACACAGTTCAAATCTTTTTTTTTTGTTGCTTTTTACCATTATCTGCAGCTTGGTAAGTATCAACGTTGGACTCAGTCGTATGTTTGTGTAGACACCCCTATTTCGTACCCCTGGTATGTAACATGACATAAAATATCAAGACCTATTAAAACATTAACAAATGTCAAGTTACAGGGTTGAAAATGCAAAAGGACAAAGCAGGATGCGCAAAATAGTGAAATGCAGGGTTTAAAGTGTCAAAAATGAAAAAGGAAAGCTTAAGCTGGCGCCACCCATGGACAAAGTGGGAGTGGCGCCAGGTTCTAATGTGGGTGGCGCCCAGTTTGGTCTACAGGATCTCCAAAGTTGCTACAGAGTTGCTACAGTTTGCGTAATGTACACTTTTTTCGGTGTTCTGTACAATCAATTGAAGCGTGAAGGGAGAAATTTTAATCCTCGATGAATCCTCATCCCAGGCTATAAATAGAGCCTTCGGGGTCGGCCTTCAACACACCTTTTCTTCCACAAAGCTTTCCGCGTCCTCGTTACGCTGAAGAAATAGAGAGCGAAGTGAGATAGTGAGTGATCTATCCAAAGCCGCAAAACCCTGCCAAAACTCCTCCAAACTTAAAACCCACCGGTTAAAGTGATCCCTAGCCCTTTAGTTAGGTATCCACCTTATTTCCCCGGCCCAAAAACCATAAAGTAAGTCGTTACTCTGCCCGAGTAAATAGGTTGAAAATCACCCAAAATAAGCTGTTATTCCGCCTAACGAAATAGGCCAAAACTACCAAAACTAAGCCGTCATTTTGCCCGAGTGAGTGAGCCAAAACCCACCAAAAATAAGCCGTCACTCTGCCCAAATCACAACAGCAGCAACATAAAAGTCTCCCTCTCCCGAGAAGGACAGAGCGAGCACACTCCGCTCTAAAAGGTAATAGCCTTTAAGGGCGTTATTTTTGTAAAAGTTGTTCTATAAATCCGGCCCAATGTAGAAAATATAAGCCGTTGTGCTGCCCGAATTTAGTTAGAAAATACTATGTAAAAGAGCCTTTATAATGGCCAAATATTTTTAAATATATCTGTAATTATTGTAAGGAGACTATGTCCGTAAATAATGTAGCCGCGGATGTATCTGCTTTTATTTTCCCGTCTTTAAATGCTTTATTTATTTTCTAGATAAATATAACAAAAAACATACTTTAGCCAAAAACCACTTTTGAGACCGAAAGGGCGAGTTGGGTGCCTAGCACCTTCCCAACTCGTAACTTAGCCTCCGAACCTGTTTTATAATCTCTGGTTTTTCTTATTTTGGTTTTGCTTTATTTTGTCTTAAAATAAAGATGGCGACTCTTTAAAACATTTTGGATCCAGTGGGGCCTCGTGACACTCCTTTCTTGCACTTTTCCGTTTGCCCCTAAAAAAAGGAGAATGGAAATGAAAGGGTGATGTATTCCCATATCCTGGTATCCCCTAAACAAGGGATAACTTGATGTGGGAAACCGAAAGCTCCCATAGTGATCCGAAATAGGCCATAAGGCTATTTTTATAAAATCCATAGTGGGGACGTTGCAACATCCTTTCTTGCACTTTTCTGCTTTCCCTTAAAAAAGGGAAAATGGGAATGAGAGGGTGATGCATTCCCATATCCTGGTATCCCCTAAACAAGGGATAACTTGATACGGAAACCCAAAGTTCCCTTATTGGATCAAAAATCCACTAAAGTCAACCGAGGCGCATTTCAACGCGCACGCTTATTTTAGACAAAGAGACTCTCGCACTTTTAATTTCGCTTTTCCCATAAACAATGGAGGATGGAATGAGCAGTGGTGTCCCAGCATCCGCACGTATGCACCCCATCCAAGGGCGCGCGGCGACTGGCGACCCACGCTTTGCAACAACTGAGATTCTTTCTGGAAACACTTCTTTATAAAATCATTCCGTTGGAATTGAGGGTTACCAATATTGATTTCTTTATCACCATCCTTTATTCCAAAACCAACTTTAAGGCCAATTGGCTTCACCGAATCAGATTCTTTCCAAATTTGAAAATTTTATTTCCTTTCACAAAGCATTTTATAATTTGGTTGATCGCTTCATCGTCTTTCTTATATTTGTTGACTTCAGCATTGCCATTTCTCATCTCGTCAATTATATACCAGAATGGCGTTTGTTGTAATGCAGTTAACTGTTTCAGTTGAATACTACTATATTTAAAGACTTTTTTGGTTGTATCTGCACATAAAATAATTAAACAAATAAATACTATTTTCAACTTTCTTCTTACATTTGAAAATTGAAACTTATTACTTCCTATATTAGACATAAAAACAATCATAATATAAAACAATTTACAAGGAAGTTGATAAAACAATCATAAAAACAATTATAATATAAAACAATCATAATATAAAACAATCATAAAATGTTAATAAATTTTTAGGTATTGTGGTACCTGTAGCATCTTCAACGTGTTTTTCTCGTGTTATACTACCTTCCGTGATCTTGAACATTGTTTTTTGTTCGATTATGCTCAAAGATGTTGATTGATTCGTGAACTCTTTCTTGTAGCCATAATTTAGGTAATGTTGAGTGAAGAAGTAAGACGGGTCTTTTCGAAAAATTTAGGGTTTGTAGTGAAACTGTGTGTGTCGTGTTATGTAATATTTTTTTTCAAGTCCGGATGCCTGTCCTTGGCATCCGAAAACGTTAACTCAATTTAAGTTGCATTTATTTTTTTCTGATGCCTGTGTTTGGCATCGTTAAACGTTTAATCCATTTAACCATCAATATTTCCTGATGCCTAGCCTTGGCATCAGGAAATTTGGTTCATTAATTTTTCATAGCGCCAAAATCCCGATCCCTTAGTTTGGCATCAGCAAAATACTATACATTTCATCGCCTTTTTGTATTCGTATATACACGAATATACATTTTTAATGAACCCCCAAATCCCTAATACAGTAAATATACCTACACTATCAAATTTTAAAAATAGATTATTCAAAATCAGAATACCCTTACTACGAAATTCGTCAAAAAAACGAGCCCTTCACGCTAACGATATTTGGAAATGGAAAATCAAAATTTACCTATTTCATCTTCACAGCAACCAGAGAGATTGGTGGAGAAGAGGACAAACATGGAGATGGAAACTCAAATTTTACTTGTTTAATCTTCACAGCAACTAGAGAGAGCGGTCGAGAATGCAACAGGTGAGTATTATTTCAAAGTTTCTTAGGGTTTAAATGAAGAAGTTATAGTGTTTGAAGTTTACTATGATTTTTTTTTTATATTTGATATTTTCTGATTCCTGATTGTTTAAGTTATTACCTGAACAAATTTTGATGTCTAATGCAGTTTGAAAGAAAGCCAAAACATCAAAAAAATCCAATACTGGTTCTGGAAGAGTAAGATCAAATGTGCTTCTATTAAAACAACACTTGAAGAAAATAAACATCCGTGATGAGCATATTCTTATGTTGAAGAAGACACCCTTTGCAATTTTGGTTGAAGCTCTACTTCAAAGTGAGAATGTTGATGAATACTGCAACATTAATAAGAACTTATTGTTATTAATGGTTAATTGTTTTGTAAAAGGAGGGAAGAAGTACTTTTCTGTTGGGAAAAGTAAAATTACAATTGAAGAGGGACATGTAAGAGATGTTTTTGGTGTAAATGATGGGGTGAAGGAAATTGATGTTTCTCTTTACAAGATGAATCGAACTCAGTTTCTTTTAAAACATTTTCCACACAAGTTTGGAACTAAATTTTTTAATGAAAGGTTGATGCCATCTATGATTGAAAGTAGTATTAGTAGAATAATTGGTAGTGGAGAAGAAGATGATTTGAAGGATGTTACATATTTAATAACTTTATTGGTGTTAGCGATTTTTTTTCTTCCAAAGAACAGCTCATACATAACGTGGTCCTATGTACAACTAGTATCGAATATTGATGAGATCTGTGAATATAACTGGCCAAAACACATAGTAGATAGTGTGATAAATGGATTGGAGAAGAGGACAAATATAAATGTGGAGAACTGTGCGCCTTTGATACCGGTAAGTTATGTTAACTTTATCATAAAATAGTTTTAACTTAATTTTTATATATTTATTATCGATATCTTGTTTGAATTCCAAATTACAAGATGTTTTATGTGAGAAAACCAACATTTGTATCCCAAAGAACAATGATGCTACACCACGCTCCTTAAATGGAACCTATCTTCTATGTTCTAAAAAGTTTGTCAGCCATGGCCAATATTGTAAGTTTATATTATTATAATGAACTTGAATTTTTCTTCAGCTATGGAACCTATCTTGTCTAAATATTTTTTGTTCATATTTTCGCCTAGATCATAACGAAGCTAACGAAGAGTTTTTTAGTGAAGAAGAACAACATTATGCGATGATAATGCTTTTTACAACTTCAATGCTTGATTTTCCAATAAATAAGAGCATTTTGCGTGATATTCATTTACAAGTTGCGTATATTCATTTACAAGTTAGTCAACCCTCTCATCCTATTCAATTTTATGATGCCGACTTTTTGGTGATATTCATAAACAAGCTTGTAATTTTGATGCCGGCTT
The DNA here is from genome assembly GCA_013146195.2 of Codonopsis lanceolata. NCBI lineage: Eukaryota > Viridiplantae > Streptophyta > Magnoliopsida > Asterales > Campanulaceae > Codonopsis > Codonopsis lanceolata. Next base: position 1,413 of record JABEVN020003326.1, on the reverse strand, counting down.
TTTGTTAACACAAATTCGATGCCCGACTTTTTTTTTTTCATAATAATATTAAACAAACTGGGAAGCACGCTTCGATGCCTAGTATTGACATCAACATTATTGATTTTTTTCGATGCATGTGTTACAAATTCCCCGATGCCCGACTTTTTGGATGGGGGTTTTTCGATTTGAAAAACTATGTATATATTGATAGAATTTTTCGATGGCTGGCTTTTGGGGATAGTCATAATAATAACTTAAACAATTTTGATGTCGGCTTTTTTGTAAGCAGATTCGATGCTTTGTTTTTTTTCATAATAACTTAAACAAACTAGTTGTTCTGGTTTGGCATCGACAACCTAATGATGTCCTGATTTTTTTGTCGATGCGGTTTGACATCAACAAACTCGATACCGTTTTGCATCAAGAACCCAATTTATTTTGGATTTTTTTGTTGATGCATGGGTTTGGCATCAACAAACCTGATGCCTGTGTTAACAGTTCTAATGTCTAGTATTGGCATCAACATTATTGGATTTTTATTCTAATGCCAATAATTTTGATGATTCTTAGGGTTGGCAACATAAATTGATATATTGATATAAAGTTTTTTTTTCATGATTTTTTGTAGGTTTCGATGATATAGAGACAATAGAAAGCAATCCAGTGAAAGATAGAAAATGAAATTAATAAGTTGAAGTCTCGAGATGAATGAGATTCTTCTCTTACGCTTGATGGCCTCAAAGAGACTTTGTCGATAAGGACCATATTATACAATCGAATGATATTGAGATCAAAGGGTTTTTGTCAACAATTGATGGCCTCAAAAAGACTATTGCTGAAAAAGATCATATTATTCAATTGAAAGATATTGATATAGATAGACTAAAAGTTCAAGTAGAAGTTTCGCAAAAGTCAAAAGATACTCCAACGTTATCTTCTGAGTTGTCACCAACATCTGAATTTCATGTGAAGATTCTTGAAGTTCAAACAGAAAATTCAATGTTGAAGAAGAAGGTAATAGCGTTGGAAGAAGAAATTGCAATAAACAAGGCTATTCATTTGAAGGTAGTTATAACGTTATCTTCTGAGTTGTCACCAACATCTGAATTTCATGTGAAGCTTCTTGAAGTTCAAACAGAAAATTCAATGTTGAAGAAGAAGGTAATAGAGTTGGAAGAAGAAATTTCAATGAACAAGGCTATTCATTTGAAGCGATGTGGTTATCTTCGAGTTGTCACCAACATCTAATTTCATGAGAAGCTTCTTGAAGTTCAAAGAAAATTCAATGTTGAAGAAGAAGGTAATGAGTTGGAAGAAGAAATTGCAATGAACAAGGCTATTCATTTGAAGGCAAGCACGACAGAATATTGATTCTGTTTTGAAAGACATCAAAAGCATGGATGACTTTGTTAGTGTTTCGCCTTTGTCATG
>JABEVN020003325.1:0-18628 GCA_013146195.2 Codonopsis lanceolata | reverse complement strand
TAAAGAGGTTACTTTGGAAAACAAGTTTTCAAAGAATCAAGCTCGATACCAATTGTTGGTCCCAAATAGGTTCAATCTAGGCTTGAAGGGGGGTGAATAGCCTAGTTGTGTTTTTAAAATTACTTTAAAAACTTTTCAAGGTGTTCTTTTCTTTTTGAAAATAATTAACTCTTAAGAAGAGTTGGAGCAGCGGAAATAGAGAAGATGAAATAGATGGAAGGCTGCTGCTCTTAATAAGGCTCAGCAGTAGACTTGAACAGTTAAGAACACTAGCGAGATATAATTAAGGCAAAGGTAAGCGAGATAGTTCAAACAAAAGCGATGCGATGCATAAGGATGTAGAAGTGGTTCGTACTATGAATAGTACTACGTCCACTACCAAAGTGGTTAGCTTTGGATTTTGAAAGGTGCACTTGTTTATCCACTAGGTGAGAAAGTTAGATCTCTAATGGATTGTGTACAAAAATAGTTTTCAACCAAGTGTTTAATGACGAGAGAAACAATCAATAATTGTTGGAATATACTTCTTGATAATCAAATTATCATGTTGCATATCCCTAATATTTTGATTTACTTGTTCCCATTACTTTGTGTCATAACAAGTGGCTTAATGATCTGAGTACCGGTTAGTGTGGCAGCTTGTTTGATAACACATAGGTCTTAGATTAGGTCGTCCTAGTCTAGTCCTAGCCTCCTCATAGATGATTGAGCGAGCGGCACCTCATATGCTTGAGCACCAGCCAGACTTCTTTGAAGTCTCAAAAGGCTCTTCGTAAAACTTCGTCACCGGCAGACTTGTTGAATGCACTAAAGGACACCACGAAGACTCGCCACCGGCGGGCGTGCTACGGGCGTGCTGGGTGACAAAGTCTCAAAGGATTCTTCACCAGCAAACTTGTCAAGTGCATCTCGAAGACACCTTGAAGACCCACCAGCAGACCTGTTACGGTTTGAATATTCACATCAATGAACAACAATCATTCTTTCAAAGATAGACTCACCAATGAACATCATACCAGTAGACTTTACTCTGCATGTGCTTCAGAGTAGTCAAGACTGCAGAAGATCAAGACAAAAAAAAAAAGTGCCCAAGCTTCGAAAGAAAACATCAAAGTCTTTATGAAGCCTGACACCATTGATACTGCAAGATCTTTTCTCTCTCATGTGATCTGAAAAAGCATCTACTTTATTGGACAGATCATTCAAACATTGCATCAGACGTCAGACTCACTTTTCAAAAAGCTATCAATGATAGTTTGAAAGGCAACCAGCTCAGGATCTTGAAGACAAAACCTTTATCCATCGGTCAAAGGTCCAGCTGAACAAAACATCTCTATCAAGTGGATTTCAACATACAACATCTCTAACGGATATAAAGTTTATCTCAAAATCTCAACGATCATCTTGACAACGATCAATATAAAAAGGATATCTCTTCTACTCTTCAAAGGGGATGAACACAACGACAAGAAAGAGACAACGATGAAAAGTCTCTGAATTTGCACCAAGAATTCGAAGAAGAAAGGAGATCGACAACGAGATCGTCTTCACCAACGCATCTCAGATCTCTACATCCTGGTTGCAGTGAGCTTACCCAGACCATAGCAAATCACCTGCTGTGAATTGCTAGGAAGAACTTCCTTGAAGAAGAGAAGAGTGATCAGAGATTTCAACAGTCAAGATTCTTGTTTTGGATAAGAACCCAGTTCTTGATTTGAGTTCTTCATCCTTCTTCGAAGAACTCAGCCTTTAGCTAAAGCTTCAAAAATCTATTTCTAAAGCTAAAGGTCAAGTCGTTGATCAATTTGAAGATTGAACCCAGATGTTGCCCAAAGAAGATGAAGAGTTGTCTGTTCATATTACATTCATATCTTCAGATTTGTATTTCGATACAAATGTTGTTGATTGTGTAATAATCAATCATCTTAGGAGGTCGAGTGCTTTGCACTCATTCGTTCAGATATTTATTATCTGAACGAATAACAATAGTGTCTTATCATTACTGTTTCTCATCTCGTCTTCTATTGTCCTTTGTACTTGAGAGTTTGTCTATAAAGGATTAAGTACATGATTTGGGGATTGATGAAGATGAGAACAGAAATTTTCGTAGAGAGTCTAGGTTGATGTAATCTGTAATTTATCCTTGAATAAATTTAGATATTCTTTCAATTATTCATCTTCCAATCTTTATCTCTCTATGTGTTTTTAATAGACTGATTTATCTTTTGAAAAGCCACATTTCAATGACTTCCTAAAACCTGCATTTTGGAAGAAGGATTAAGTATGTTGTTGTTCTGATCATATAATCATGTACAACTACTTAAGACTTCTTAAAACCTAAGCCTAAATATTTTCGTTGCTTAAACTCTTTCTAAACAGGCTTTTGTTTTACTGACGGTTCACCAGCAGAGTTCATAACTGCGAGAGCAAGTCTTACGTTATGTTACGTTACGTTTCCAAGCCGAGCAGAGACATGCTCGACAAGTCTACCGTCTATGCAACTAAAACCTATACTTTATGCATATCCGAAAGAAAAGTTTTTAATGTGGTATCATAGGCTATTCACCCCCCCTCTAGCCTATTTGAGCTTTATTGCGGACCAACAATTGGTATCAGAGCCAAGCTGTTGAAGCTTTATGCCAGGTCTAACCACCTGAGAGTTTGATCCTCAACAGCTCATTCCAAATGCATGTCAAAAAAAATTTAAAAAACTTTTGACAAGGATTTAATTGATTTTTTTTTAGAACCAGTTTATATTTAAATACTCTTTGTTTTTCAAAAATCATTTGAGAAGGATACTTATACCTTGATGATTGTAAGAACTTATTCATGAGACAAATATATACATATATCCATTGGCACTATGAATAATTTATTTTTCAGATGTATAAAAACTTCAATGGATGCTTCATAATAATGGAATTTGACATTCAAATTCTCTTGACATAAGGCTAACGATTGTTATCAATCTAACACCTTCTCGAGAGGAAATTTCTTATTAAAATTCTGTAACACTACTGTTGTGGCACCCCGATCCTTCGTTAGCTTGGTTTGCGTACCCTACTCGTATTTCTCCCTTTGTTGATGATATGTTTGGGTTGCGAGAGAGTTTAGATGTGTATGAGAGATCACATTAAGACCAAAACACTATTAAGAGATGCCATATAGTTGTTGACTTGCTAAAGTCACAAGTCGTGACTCGAAGATAGTTGGAATGTGACACGATTGAGAGTTTGCTTGCATTTTACGTTCGGGACCTCGGTTTGGTCCTAGACCTTTACATGATGGTTGATTAACATGTTTAGATGTATTAGACTTCAAGTTGGAGGTGTTCCTGTAGACGCCCCAATTTCGTACCCTTGGTATGTGACATGACATAAAATATCAAGACCTGTTAAAATATTAATAAATGTCAAGTTACAGGGTCAAAAATGCAAAAGGACAAAGCAGGATGCGCAAAAGAGTGAAATGCAGGGTTCAAAGCGTCAAAAAAGAAACTTGTGAATAGTGCTGGCGCCACCCACATGAAATTTGGGAGTGGCGCCCAGTTTTGGTAGGGGTGGTGACCAGTTTGTAGCTCCAGCACTTTTCCCTTGCCGTAAAATGCAATTTCCTCAGCGCTTTGTACAACCGGCTGATGCGCGAAGAAGAAAATTTATTTCCCGATGAATCCTTTCTCCATCCTATAAATAGAGGCTTCGGGGTCGACCTTCAGTACATCAATTCATCCGCAAAACTCTCCGCGTCCTCGTTACGCTGAAGAAATAGAGAGCGATCACCTCAAAGCCTCGAAACCCTGCCAAACCTCCTCCAAACACAAAACCAACCGGTAGAAGTGAGCCTTAGCCCCCCAGTTAGGTATCCACCTTATTTCCCCGGCCCAAAAACCATAAAGTAAGTCGTTACTCTGTCTGAGTAAATAGGCTGAAATCACCCAAAATAAGCCGTTATTCCGCCCAACCAAATAAGCCAAAACCACCGAAACTAAGCCGTCATTCTGCCCGAGTGAGTGAACCAAAACTACCACAAATAAGCCATCACTCTGCCCAAATCACAGCAGCAGCAACAATAAAAGTCTCCCTCCCCCGAGAAGGACAGAGCGAGCACACCTTAGGCCATCAGTAGGTAAGTTTTTTAAGTTTTATTTGTAAAAGTGTTATTTCCAATCCGGCCCAATGTAGATATATAAGCCGTTGTGCTGCCCGGATTTAGTTAGGAAATAGCACTAAAAAGAGTCGTTATTATGGCCAAATATTTTCAAGTATATCTGTAATTATTTGTAAAGAGACAGTTGCAAGTCTGTAAATAACGTGGACAATGGATGTATTTGTAGGCAGTTAATGCTTTATTTATCTGTTAAATAAATATAACAAAAAGCATACTTTAGCCAAAAACTGTTTTGAGACCGAAAGGACGAGTTGGGTACCTAACACCTTCCCAACTCGTAACTTAGCCTTCGGATCCGTTTTTATTATCTCTGGTTTTCTTTTTTGGTTTTGCTTTATTTCTTCCTCAAAATAAAGATGGCGACTCTAAAACATTTTGGATTCAGTGGGGCCTCACAACATCTTTCCTTGCACTTTTCCATTTTCCCCTAAAAAATGGAGAATGAGAATGGAAAGGTGATGTATTCCTATATCCTGGTATCCCTTAAACAAGGGATAACTTGATGTAGAAAACCCAAAGCACCCATAGTGATCCGAAATAGGCCATAAGGCTATTTTCATAAAATCCATAGTGGGGGCGCCGCAACACTCTTTTCTTGCACTTTCCCGTGTTCCCCTAAAAAAGGGAGAATGAGAATGGAAGGGTGATGCATTCTTATATCCTTGTATCCTCTAAAAAAGGGATAACTTGACATAGAAAACCCAAAGCTCCCATATTGGATCAAAAATCCACTAAAGGCAACTGATGCGCATTCAAACGTGCTATTCTGACAGCACTCCTCTCGCACTTTTGATTTCGTCTTCCCCTAAACAAGGGAGGGTGGAACGAGAACAGTGGATGTCACCGTATCCGCACGTACGCGCACCCTTATCCAAGGGCACGCGGGGCACAGGCGTATTTCCCGGGAACCCACAGTTCCTTAAGTCTATTGATGAGTTGGAAGCTTTGGAGATAGCATTCGTCTCTATCGCGTAGTTCGGGGATTGAGTCGCGTAATCGTCTCTTCTTTGAAGTCCTTATTCTCCTAGTTGTTGCTTAACTTCTTAGAAGTATTTAAGCCTATTCATTAGCCTTTGAGACTTGCTTTAAGACTCCTTTCATTGCTCGTTCGATTGCTAGTTCATTCGTCGTTTCGGTTGCACGTTGTTGCACCTCTTCCCAGTTTCGCTCCGAGTTGTTTCGGGGGTTGTTTGTGAGTGTTCTGTGGGAGTTCTAGACGGAGACGACGAGGTGACGAGTTGACATGTAACTTTTGTATGAGAATAGGACACACCGAAAATAGATGTTGGGGTAAATTAGGAAAGTGCTTTGCTTGTGGCGGTGATCATGTTCGTAAAGATTGCCCGAGGATGAGAGTTAGTCAGTCTGGGAGTACTAGTCAACAATCTAGTGGATCCAAGAGAGATGGTGATGGTCAGCCTAGAGTTTGAGGCCGTGTGCGAGTGGCAGTTTGCCATTGCGGAGTTTTGAGACCTACCCGAGTTAGAAAGGTATTCTCTCATGTATATATTATACCAATGTTACCATTATCGTTATTATGAGTACGCGTTTTAATCAGTAGCTCATGTGCATTCATACATACATTACATGGTGCATTGAGTATTATTGGTTATTTGTTTGATCGGGGATAATACCCCAATGTGAGATCGATATATAATATGGTTTGTTTTGTGAATTACCGGTAGGTAATCGCACGTGGTGTGTGGGTTCTTGTTTAGTCTATATATGTATAAGACTATGCTATATATAGAGAGAGTTGTGGTTTTGTGTGGTTATATAAAAAGGGCATATTATGTATATGTATGTATATGTATATGTATGTATGTATGTATGTGTATATATATATATATATATATAGATGAGGTATGAATTGTGTGATGATACTTAATTGGTTTGGTATTGTACTCGTGTGCCCTATAGAGATATGTGTAATGTGATGAATAGTATAATATAATCCTACATTATATTAACAACTAATATGCGAATAGGATGTACACGATTGGTGTGAAGGTTAAGCGTTGCGATTTCGAGGGTGATTATGGTTGCACGAACGAGTATGACGTTTTACCGCGAGTATTGAGACGTTAACGTTGTGTTAGGATGCTTAGAGTGTGTGTTGGTTGTAGACTTGGTCTAGAGCCTAATAAAGGATAGTCTTGCATAGCATAGACGTTTCGGGTATTAGTAGCCTTGTCGACTCATTGTGATTCTTAGGAAGTTTTCTTGGTTGAGTGTACTAGGTACACGAGTTTTGTGGTAGATATGATTGTTGTTTGCCAAGGTAATAGACCTTGTTACTTGGCTTGATTTTATTCATTTATGTGCATTAGTTGTAGGAAACACCTACTAGATGCATTTACATTGTAGTATATTAAATTCGCATTTCATAGTTACTACCTCATGTTCATTCATTTCATTAGCATAGGAGACTGTTTGAAGGATGCTTAAAACTTTTTATTCATGAACCTTCGCATCCTTACGATGGAAACTTTTGAAGCTAATTCAGTAGGCACCCTGAATTGGTGGCCAAAAGGTATTCATCGTTGGACTAGGATTGGTAAGAATTAAGTTAGAAATTGACTATACCCGTTACCAAATGGAATGGACAGAAATGGAATGAATTTTCAAAACAATTCGTTAATGTGCTCTTATGTGTTCTTACCCGCGATGGGGAAATCACGAGTGTGATTTACATGGTTTGAAATTCCGACTTGATTATCTTTAATTTGTTTGCGAATTGCTCCATAAGCAATTATTATTTCTTTTAACTTAGAATCTCTTGTGATTGAATTTCATGTTGTACCCCGAAACAAATAGTTTCGGTAGTTGGACGTTGTAGTGTCCTTGAATGTGTTTTTATGTCAAAATTTGGGGTTGTGCTTACATGATTGGCATAGTGTGTTCATATGTGTATTCGCAACTCGAGTATGAGTCATGTTATTTTCAATCGTAAGTGTTTGATGTTGTTGTGTCTATTGAGTGTTCGTGGACTTTTGAATACGGATTATTGTAGTTCGACCTTCGTGTACTTGGTTTAGTATGTGGTTGTAGACTCGGAGATTCGAGTCCAGGTCGGTGGTTTTAAACTCGAGTGTTCACCCGGGATTAAGAGACACCGTAATCGTTGTCTCGATGTATTGTGGTTGAGTGTTGATCTAACATTGGTTCGTGTTACGGTTTAGAATTCGGGACGAATTCTTTTAAGGGGGAGTGAATGTGGCACCCCGATCCTTCGTTAGCTTGGTTTGCGTACCATACTCGTATTTCTCCCTTTGTTGATGATATGTTTGGGTTGCGAGAGAGTCTAGATGTGTATGAGAGACCACATTAAGACCAAAATACTATTAAGAGATGCCATATAGTTGTTGACTTGCTAAAGTCACAAGTCGTGATTCGACGATAGTCGGAATGCGACGCGATTGAGAGTTTGCTTGCATTTTGCGTTCGTGACCTCGGTTTGGTCCTAGACCTTTACATGATAGTTGATTAACATGTTTAGATGTATTAGACTTCAAGTTGGAGGTGTTCCTTAAGTCTATTGATGAGTTGGAAGCTTTGGAGATAACATTCGTCTCTATCGCGTAGTTCGAGGGTTGAGTCGCATAATCGTCTCTTCTTTGAAGTCCTTATTCTCCTAGTTGTTTCTTAACTTCTTAGAAGTATTTGAGCCTATTCATTAGCCTTTGAGACTTGCTTTAAGCCTCCTTTCATTGCTCGTTCGATTGCTAGTTCATTCGTCGTTTCGGTTGCACGTTGTTGCACCTCTTCCCAGTTTTGCTCCGAGTTGTTTTGGGGGTTGTTTATGAGTGTTCTGTGGGAGTTCTAGACCTACTTTGAAAGGGGTTTGAACCTTGATTACTTTGGTTAAGTGTTTGGGGGGTCTTTTAGGTTGCATTTTGAGCCTTTTGGGGTCTGTCGGGCTTGCGGCCGCAAGGTAATCAGAAAATGGAGAGTTTGGCAAGCAGGTAGCTTGCGGCTGCAAGGTAGGGAGGACCTTGCGTCCGTAAGGTCCCTCAAGCCTGGTGTGCTCTGTTTTGCTGTTTCTTGAATTTTGCACTTAAACCCCTATCCAAAACCCTTTCTAAACCCCACCTAAACCTCCCTAACCCTCATTACTTATATCATAACATTAGTAACTTGTTTTGAGAGTGGATTAGTGAGTGCATTAGTGGATTAATCAATCCCCAAATCAGATTTTATTCAACCACAATGAAGTGACACTTGTCCCACTAACATTTTGACCACTCTTATACCACAAATCTGATGTTGTGACCTCATTTCTCACCCTTCTCCTCCAAGAACGTGGTTAGCCTCTCCCATGGAGTTCTCTTGAGTTCTTGAAGCTTCTCCCTTGGTCTTCCATGGTCCTTCCTCCCATTGCTCAAGCCACCTCCATAGAAGTGAAGAGCTTGAAGAGTAGATCATTTCCAACCGAATAGTTTTCTCATTTGGTTTCTTGGGTGTAGAATACAAGTAAGTTACTTCTTCTCTCTTTGATTTTGTACTCATTGATCCTAAGGAAAACAAACTCTATGCTATTTGAGGTCAATGAGTACACATACTTGCTTTGTGTGACTTTTAACTTGTGATTTGAGCATGTGAACTTGTTAGGAGCACATGTAGGATGACTTCTATGATTGTTGAAGTATATTGTTACTCTTCATCTTGCGTTTCTAGGATTGTGAGCATGCTAGAAATCATGTTTTTACATATTATTTGGGTTTATTATGGAAGTATGCCTATGCTTGGAGCTTTGGATGTGTGAACTTACTAGATATCATGAGTAGGGTCATTTAATTGAGATTATGTGATTTATAAAATGGGTATAAGACTATGATAAATATTTATGGATTTTAAGGCTTGGGAACCAAGCCCGAATGATTTTGGGAATTTGTTATAAATTGGAATGATGTGTTAATTTGGGGATTTATGAAATGTGTAATTAATGAAATGAAGTATTAAGACTCAATGGAGTCATTATAGGTTCAATAAGATGTTAATGAGCCTTAGATTGAAATCCTACGATGTTCGGGTTTGGTTGGTTATGATTGCGAGTATCCGAGCATCTCGAATCGTGTCCAATTGTGGCACCCACGATATAGAGGCTTATTAGGGATTTATTTAGAGCGTGCTCATTAGAGCACAGAGCATTAGAGACCAACCTATGATCTTAAATATCTTTAAGAAATTATTATTTGAATGAGACCTCTTTTAGGGAATTTGGTAACGTGTACATGAAAACACTTGTGGGTTTTGGACTACGGGGTAGTCTTGTCATTCATGAGAATGGTTTGAGGATGTCAATTATATACGATGGTTAGGACTATGGTTGAGTCTGGTATACTTTTATGTATAGACTAAACATTAAGTCTTGATTCATGGTTGTTCTTAGACTAAAATAATAGTCTTTAGTTTAATCCCGAGTAGAGGACTATAGTAGACCTCACAATGTGATTTCTTGAGCTTATATGGTACTCTTGATTGGGTGATGACTTGAGGATATGAGTACTTCAATATGTGGTTCTTGGACTAAACTTATAAGTTAATTGGATTTGTTTAGTACGTGCAAAAATGTGCATTGTTAGATTGGTGTGTAGAGCTTTATGACCTACTTGATTTGATGAGTCCACTCTTGTCGGACTTGGTTCTTGTTTGAGCATACGAGTAAATATCTACTTGTGCATTGCATATAAGTCCAGCTGGCATTATTTGGATTGGTTTTTATAGGTCAGGGCAGGACGATACATCGCCTATACGAATCGTAAGATACGTATTCGCTATGGATCGCCGTACCTGGGACCTCACACACACCCTCCCCTGTTGGCCCCAGTGGGGAAGTTAGCCCATCTCGTAACCAATAGAGCGAATGGATTATGCTAAACTAGACTGAGAAAGGGCTGCCCTTGAGGTGTAGCCGCTCGGTATGTCGATGTAATCACGAGCATCGATGGTACAACCTGGTTATTAATGTGTATTGCAGGAGTAACACAACGATACTATTTGGGTATCTATTCTATCCCTTATGTGGCTTACTACGAGCACTTATATGAAAAACAATGTGCTATACGGTTTATGAAATTTATGTTCCTTGCTAACTTAATACAAGTTTATTATTGGTATGCTATTAAAATTCCATGATTATATACATGCTTGTGCATTATGTCATGCCATGCTACGCCATACAGTTGCATTTAGTAGCTTACTGGGTCATTATGACTCATTTCGTGTGTTTGTTTTCCTTAGTTTGTGTAGTGAGCCTTAGTGAGCCGTTAGTGCGGACTAGTGAATTCTAGCAGGTTGTCCTCCCGACGATAGCTTGGATTTATTTTTGTATTTATTTATCTTGTGAGATACAGATGTAAAGTTATGTAAACTTTACTTGGGTAGTTATGTTAGTATTTCATTATAATATTAATTTGGGAGCCGACTTGTTTGGTCGAGTTGTTGTATTTATTTAGAAGCTATTCTGTCGTCTTCCCGAGCAAGGTTTTAGCTCGTGTATTCTAGTATTGCTGTTGTTGTTATCTTCGACAATTTTAGTCGTGAGACCCTGGTTTAGTTGTTTAGCATTTGAAATATTATTCTTGTAGTCGAATTGTCCCTTCGGCATGTTATAGTTGTTGAGTGGTTGTTTATCAGGTTAAGTTCTAGTTGGTTTGCCGACCTTTGGTTGCCGATGGTTTGTTGCCCGTGCGCAATGTTGCGTCACGCGCGTCGTAGTTTTGTCAAAAGATAGTTGTCTCTTAGCCTTGCGTTCCTTGGTCTAGGATTTAAGGCTTGGGTTCCACTTATGATTTGCTTCTGCAGATTTTAGTTTTTGTAGTTCTGTTTTGCCGTTACGGCTTTACATTCCTGTTTCGAGCTTGTTGGCTCATCTTTTGACTCGTACCATTATGCTTAGAAGGTGCTTGTCCGTCTTCTAGCTTGCCTTGACGACACGACCTTGGGGTTCCACATTAGAGTCCGGGTCGGGTCGCCACAACTGTGAAAGAATTTTATCTGATCTCTGATTCATCTTATGAAAAAGATTAAGAGTCAAAAACTTTATATCATGAAACTTTGATTGATCCCTCTGTTTTATGATATTTAGTTTCTGGGAACTTAGTCTATATTTCAAAGTAATATCCGTAGTCAGTGTAGACACCCCAAATTCGTACCCCTATATTATATTGTTCAATAAATATTACAAAATAGACTACTAATTATTTTTTTGTATGTTTTAGGAATAAAGGTACAAAAAAAAATCAAAAAAGTGAATCAAAAAAAAGAGAAATAGAAAAAAAGAAAGCAAAAGCAAATAAAACAAAAAGAAATAAAAAAAAACCAAAACAAAACAAAAGATAAATAAAATAAAGAAAAGAAAGAAAAAAAAAGAAAATCAAAAAGAAAAGTAAACAAAACAAAAGAAAACAAAAGAAACAAAAAAATAATAAATAAAAGAAAAGAAAAAAACAAAAGAAACTAGAAAACAAAATAAAAGAAAGAAAGAAAAAAAATACAAAGCCAAAACAAAAAAAAAAACAAAAAAAAAAAGAAAAAAAATCCACCTGCCGCCCCTTCCAGCCGGTTTCCCCCTCCCTTTTTTTTTCTTAACTCCTAAGTATCTACCCTATATATATAATATATCTCCCTCACTCCCAGCTCTCTCATTCCTCACTCTAAGAAAAAAAAAACTCCTCTCACAATCGCTCTCTCATTAGGCGGCCCACTCTCTCAATTTTTCTCCCACAAATTTTTCCCTCACCAATCCCTCTCTCTCGGCAAACCCCCAGCCCTCACAAAAACCGACCCACTAACTCTCTCTCTCCCTCAATTCCATTCACCCTCATTCTCTCATAATCTCTCACATACTCCCAACCCTCCAGCCGCCTTTTTCTCTCCCACTCACACAAACAATATACTCCCTCTCTCTCTCGGCACACACACAACTCGCACACACACACACATAAATACATAAAAACACACACACAAAAATACACATAAATATACACCCTGTCGTTACTCTGCCCGAGTAACGAGCTAAAAAAGTCAAAACTTAAGTTTAGGTTCCGCCCCACTAAAAAGGCCAAAACCAATCCAAATAAAGCTGTCACTCTGCCCGAGTTGACAAGCCCAAGCCTCAAAACATCAATCAAATCAAGCAACAATCCAGTTCAATTCCAGTCCAGTTCAATTCAAAACAAAAAGACTCTCTCCCGAAGGAGAGGCGCAGCACACCACCGCTCTAAAAGGTAATACCTTTTAAGGGCGTATTTTTATTTCATTTGTATTTTTCCTTTTATTTATTTTCAAAAGTTGTATTTTAAATCCCAGCACAATGTAGCCAATATAAGCCGTTGTCTTTGCTGCCCGGATTAGATTAGAAAATATTTTGTACAAGAACCATTATAATGGCCAAATATTCTTAAATGTGTTTGTAATTATTGGAAGGAGACAGGTACGAGTCCGTAAATAATGTAGCCACGAATGTATCTGTTTAATTTTCCCTTGTCAAAATAAGACCTTATTTATTTGCTAGATTAATATAACAATGAGCATATTTCAGCCAAAAACGCTTTGAGACCGAAAGGCGAGTTGGGTGCCTAGCACCTTCCCAACTCGAACTTAGCCCCGAACCCGTTTTCTAAAATCTACGGTTTCTCTTACGGTTTTCCTTTATTTTTGCCTTAAAATAAAGGTGGCGACTCTAAAAACTTTCGAGATCCGGTGGGGCCACGCAACATTCCCTCTTTGCACTTTCTGTTCTCCCTAAAAAAGGGAGATACGGAATGGAGGGAGTGATGTATTCCCATTCTGGTATCCCCAAACAAGGGATAACTTGATGCGGGAAACCCATAGCTCCCATGCGATCGATTGGGCCATAAGGCCATTTTAATAAATCCATAAGTGGGGCGTCGCAATATCTTTCCTTGCACTTCTCTATTACCCCACGGAAAAAAGGGGAGAATGAGAATGGAAAGGTAATGCATTCCCATATCTGTTATCCACGAAATAAGGGATAACCCGACATGAGAAACCTTTAGTTCCCATTTTGGATACAAAATCCACTCGAGGCAAGCAGAGGCACATTCCAACGTGCTAATATAGGCGGCACTCCTCTCGCACTTTGGATTTCGTCTTCCCCTAAACAAGGGAGGGTGGAGCGAGCAAGCGTGGTGTCCCCGCATCCTGCGCACGCGCACCTATCCAGGGCGGGCGCGGTCGCACCAGGAACCTCACGGTGGCGACTATCTTGGGGAGTTGTTTTATTTTAAATAAAATGGAGGGCTAGACTCATAAAATAAAACCTTTTTTTGGCTTTTCTTTGTTTCTGGCTGCAATATGCTCGTTATATTAATTTACGCATTTCAATAAAGTGTTCCCATTACGGCCGTGGCTATATTTGTGGATATGATCCTCCATCAGCGGCCGATCTCGTTCCGATATACATTACGAGGCATGTTCGAGAGTATTAAAAAAAATCAAAAAAAAAAAAAAAAATATATATATATATAAGGCGGTCTAAGTATATTGGCTGGAAACTCCATTGATACCCTTAAAGCATTCTGAATAGAGTGTGGTATCGCCGGAGCACGCCCCGCGTACTTGGCCGATCAAAAGCCTATTTACAAACACTATTATATATATACATAAAAAAAAATTTCGAAAAATAAAAAAATATTATATATTTTACAAGAAATAAATTAGGCGGACACAACAAAAAGAGCTGGGGCTTTACTTCCAGCTCTATTTTCTTTCATTTATTTCTTTAAGTCCATTTTTCTTTTTCACTTTATTCTGTAACTCTGTAAATTTGTACATCGTGCATTCATTGTCATTATTTTATTTTGGGGACATAGGACCAAAATTTGTAATTAATAGGGATAGATAGTTTCCCCGCTTTTCTTTCTATTTCTTAATGTGATGTGCTTGCTTGCTCGCGCTCAAACTAAAAAAGCCGAGAAAATCCACACAAACAGCAAGACAGGCCAAATTTATTTTATTTTCTATATCTGTCAAATAAATAAAGGCTTTCGCGTTCTAGATACCGCACACGTGCACGCATGTAAATATATTCGAATCAAGGCCTGTTACCCTACACCATGACCAAACCTACCCCCTGCATAAGCCAACGTTAGAATGCATATAGTTTTCGTCGGGGACACTCTTCCGCAGCATCGACCGTTTTTGCATGCATTTTGAATTATGGGTCGGCCAGTCAAAAAAAAATCATCAAAAAAAAATATCAGAAAAAATATATATGTAAAAAAAAAATGCGCAAGTTCAAAAATAAATAAATAAATATAATAACTGCGCACAAAAAAAAATATAGACAATAAATAACAATCAGGGGCTGACTTATAATTCTCAGATGCTCGACCTAGTCCATTTCGGATGGTGGATCTGGAAAAGTATAGGCCCTTCGCTAGGACCCGATCGATCTGGGGAGTCGAAAGGAGTGTGGAACACGTTGATCCTATACTGCGGAGAAAGAATCTCTATTCGAGGAAAAGTCTGACTGTCAAAATAAGCGCGTGTGCTTATCCGGTCAATTGTAGGAAACATGATAATAAATTAATAATAAAATACTAATAAAAAGGCACGCTGTACTTCAAGCCCATACAGCCTCCAGCCAACTTTCTGATACCTACCAAACCCCATTTTCCTCAGAGACCTGGCCCGAATTTGGAAAGCGAGATAGCTTGGCGGTTGATTCGGAGAAGATAGTGCGTAAATCGATCGAGAGGGTATCGATTTGGTCGAGACGAGGCAGCAAATCGGTTCAGTGCGAGATCCAAGCGGCATGGCGAGAGTAAGAAAGTGAACAGTCGGCTATGGAGTACGAGTTCGGGGGCTCCGGGATATGCTCCAACTCAAAGCAATGCAAAGGCGGTGGCTAGATCAGAATTTGGGTGCACATGCAGACCGAATAATGAGTCAAATGGCTAATTTGGTACAGAGTCTAAAATCCAGTAGTGAGATGAATTCTTCTCCCACTATTCCCCAAGAAGCATCCACATCTCAGGTGCCTCCTAACCCAACTCCTCAGCCAAACACCAACCCACCAAATACTACCACTATCCCAAATCCCAATCCTCCACCAAGTCCTTATTATCCAAATATCTACCCTTACCCGCCTTATCCACAATATATTCTCCCAAACACCCAAAACCCAACTGACCTCCCTTTTACTATAACTAACCCACTCCTAAATAGCCCACACATGGACCCAAAAAGCTTTAACCCACCAGGCCAAGTTACCACATATTTACCTCCTAATGATCCTGGTCGCCCGGCTGAAGCTACCGATAACCCACCAGTCCAGAACCCATATACTACCAATAACCCACCAATCCAGAACCCATACACTACCCAAAACCCACTAATCGTAACCCATACACTACCAATAACCCACAACCCGACCTGTAATCCATATGCTACCCAAAGCCAACCAATCCAAAATCCCTATATTACCCAAAACCCAATAACTCAAGACCTTTATCCAACTCAATACCCATATCCAACCCAGAATCTGTATAATGTCCAAATTCCATTAACCCAGAACCCATATATCTTTGTCAAAATCCACCAACCAACCCGAATCCCTACCTTCAACGAGAAAATAACCCGGCCTTTCCCAAATCCAACGGTATATACCAAAAACCAACTCCCCACCACCAAAATGGAGGCGAGATGGAAAATATGAAGGCCATGATGCTTAAGCTCCTCGATAAAGTGGGAATTTTCTACTCGGGCTCTAACATTGCAACCATCAGCAATACTTCCCTCAAAGTTTAAAAATGCCCGACATAGAAAAGTTTGGCGGAATGGATGCCCCATATCCCATCTAAGATCCTATTCCACCTGCAAGCATGCGATCCACGAGGAGCTAGCTTTGAAGCTATGGCTTCCAACTTTCACCTCACCCTGGTAGGAGCCGCCAAAGCAATGGTTAATCGTTGTCGATAGCGGTACCATGAATACACGGGACAGATAGCGAAGCATTCCTCGAAAGATACAAAATAATACCATCCACGAAAATAGGAGGGACCTTGAATCGTGCACCAGCGGAAAAAAGAAACATCGAATTTGAGTTTGCGGTCGGTGGAAAAGAAAGTCAAGCCGTTGACCTTTCATTGCATCTGAACCGTCCGGCCGAGGAGTCATGCTTGGGATGTTCATCAAAAATCTCAACCCATTTACAGGAACATATGCGGTACCTCCCACGTACCAATTTCAAAGAAATAGTGGAGATAGGAGCCGTATTGATGATGATATACGGACGGCCAATTAAAAACCAATACGTCTTCCGGTTCTTTCGGTTACTCCAAAGGAAAGACAACCGCATCCGCCCACTCGGTAGTCAATATGGTGAGGAATGCCTCAACCCATTTTCTACCCAAAATTATAGCTCGTTCCATGGTATTATGCATCGGTCGAGGCGGTCTGCCAATGGCTACAATGGGGAGCAAATAATGCCCGCCCGCCAGAAACCGAAATCGCAATCGAAAGGGGAAAACCAGGCATTTTGATGACCGCAAGCTCCCGATGCAGCGTGATATTGCGGGGGCTAATGCACGCGCAAGAGTATTGAAGCCATTAGAAAATTATAAGCCACCTCGATCCCTCGCCAGGACTTGGAACCATGCCCGATCTGTGAATATCATCGCCCAATGGTCACCTCAAGCCAATTTGATGTTACACCCTCAAACATGCTATCCGGGACCTAATAGATGACAAGGTTATTGAAAAACCTCCACCCGGACCAAATGTAGTCAATGACAACCCTCTACCTCAAATCAATATGATTGAGATAGATGAAAACCCTACGTGCCCAAGTTTGAAATAAATAAACACCCACTTCCATATATCCTCATTCCTATTCCTCCACCCTTATCCATAAAAGAGCTTAAGCGTAATATGCTCTCTTGGGACACCATCCTTGGTAGCCAAAACACCTGTAACATTGAGAAAGCCACTTGGGTTGGTGGAGATGTTAGCCACCTTACCGATCCCCGGAGCCTACCGGCCCAGACCACGAAAAGGTGACCACTCCGGAAAAGATCAAGTAACAGTAATCTTGGGGCTAAAGCGATTGGAAGATCCTTATTAGCTCGGATGAAGAAAACTCGGAGCCAACATTTCCATCCGGGGTTTCTTGTGTCAGAAGCTTCAAGACCCACCGTGATACAGCGGCTAAGTCACTAAGCGAGCAAATCGTTCTATTGAAACCTCCCCGATGAGCTCACCCGGATGATCGGGAACATTCATTTCGGGAGCGTGATAATGTTTATTGATCTAGACACTCGCCTAGGGAAGGAACTAACCATTATTGATGCTCTTCACATCCTTTGTGGGAATTTTTGGAAACGGGTTCCCAAGTTTTGATAGATAATGGGTCTTCATTTCACCGAATGTATGTCCCGCCAAAGACGCTAGCCAAGGCGGGGATAAAAATATCGAGAACTCACTCCTTCCTCGCATGAGCGGTTAAGGCATACGACAACACCGGTCGATGTGTCTTGGGGTAGTCACTTTAATGTTGGCGATTGGGCCCTTAAAAGCGGTTGAGTTCCAAGTCACGGATATTCGACCCACTTTACTTTGTTGTTGGGGCGCCCTTGGATTCATGGGGTAAAGGGGTAGCCTCTTCATTACACCCGGCGTGTCAAATTCATCCACGATGATCATATAGTAATCATTCACGGAGCAAAATCGTGGAAAATAAGGAAGCGAGGATGTCCCAATCCTCGAGATAGAACATGAAGACAACTGGTATTTTCCTCGGTGGCTTTGAGGTTATCCCAAGGCGTAGTCAACGCCATTGAATATGGCCAGCCGACATCATTGGTAAGAAAGTTACCTCCACTAGGAAACATGGTCCCTTTAAACATGTTCAGGAAAAATGAATTATACGGTCTAGGTCTCGGCGGCGGAGCTAGTTAATTTAGTCCAAGATGAACTTAAGGAATATATCCTCCTTTCGGTCTAGGATACGCCTACTCGGTGAAGTAGCCGCGGTCATGAAAGCGAGCGTAAGAAAAAAGCGGTAAACGACTTCCTTATGAATATCCCCTCTCGAGCCACTATCGAAAAACCTTAAATGGTTATTTTGTGCGAAAGGGGGAGATTGAAGCCTATCTTATGTTTCCGAGCCACGGATAGACGGAAATGGGAAAAGATGCCACGTTGGGAAGTCTTTGATGATGTCGGCATTATCTCGGATGATATAGAACAAGTTACCACGGAGCCCGTAGCGCCAATTATAAGGCTGTTACCAAAAATGCTTGGTCTATAGACCAAGATGATTATGCTCGGCCACGCTAGATGATGGCGGTCTAGGAGAGCGACTTTACGGGTATGATAGGCGGAGGCACTAATTATGAAAAGCTCCTGGCGAGTTCGAGTCTATTTCTAATAAGCCTCTGCGAGTGGTACACACGACCGGTCCGCTCGACACAGGACACAGTAGACCGCCGGA
>JABEVN020003324.1:0-18617 GCA_013146195.2 Codonopsis lanceolata | reverse complement strand
GCGAGCGGGGAAGAAGAATTGACTTTGATGAAACTTTGCTCACATTTGCTAGACTAGAAGCAATCGAGACTTTTTCTAGCTTATGCCTCGTTCATGGACTTCAAAGTGTATCGGATGGATGTAAAGAGTGCCTTTACGAATGGTGATCTTCAAGAAGCGGTATACGTGGAGCGACCTCGGGATTTATTATCTCAGACAAAGCGGATCACGTCTACGACTCAAGAAAGCTCTCTACGGCTGAAGCAAGCTCCCAGAGCTTGGTATGAAACTCTATCCAAGTTCTTAATTGAACAAGGATTCGTGAGAGGAAGAATAGACACTACTTTATTCATCCTCAGCACAAAGGCCATTCTCTACAGTACAATCTATGTGGGCGACATCATCTTTGGATCAACTAACCAAGCTTGTGTAAGAGATTCGAGGCGATCACGAGCAAGTTCGAGATAGCATGATGGGTGAACTTACCTACTTTCTAGGGCTGCCTTGAGATACAATAGACTTCAGATGGAATCTTTATCGGCCAAACCAAATATCTCTGAAAGGATCAAAGTTCGGTCTTGATTGACCAAAGGATTCGAAACTCAATGTCTACAGCCATCTTGACAAAGATGAAAGGGAAAGCAAGAGAACATGACCAATATAGAGGAATCATAGGTTCTCTTCTTTACCTTCTTGCTAGTAGACGACATTATGTTTCTTTGTTTGTTTTGTGCTAGATTTCAGGCGAGATCGAAAGGAGTCACATTTGCTTCTGCCAAGCGTATCATCAGATATGTTTCAAAAACAACAAATCTAGGCATACGGTATCCCAAAACCAACAACTTCAATCTAGTTGGATAC
The DNA here is from genome assembly GCA_013146195.2 of Codonopsis lanceolata. Classification (NCBI taxonomy): domain Eukaryota; kingdom Viridiplantae; phylum Streptophyta; class Magnoliopsida; order Asterales; family Campanulaceae; genus Codonopsis; species Codonopsis lanceolata. The sequence goes on along the minus strand of JABEVN020003324.1, from coordinate 17,777 downwards.
TCGGATGCACGAGATTATGCGACTTGCAAAGTGGCGAAGAAGCACCCAGTGGGACTTGTCAATTCCTTGGAAATAGACTTGTCTCATGGTTTTGCAAAAACAAGGATCGGTTGCAAACTCAACCACAGAGTGAATACATTCTTTGCAAGCCATTGTTGCTCTCAACTCCTATGGATGAAGCAACAACTAGTGGACTACAACATCAAGGCTTACTGAAATCATGTGTGATAACACATCGGCAATTCAGTCTCAAAAATCGATAATGCACTCCAAGACAAAGCACATTGATATTAGTTATCACTTCCTCAAAGATCATGTGGAAAAAGGTAACATCGGTTTGGAATATGTTCCAAGCGAGCATCAATTAGCGCGGACATTCTCACAAAACCCTTTGGATGCCACGGGTTTGCTTATTTAAGGAGAAATCTTGGTATGATTGATCCCTCTTTGCTTAATTTTAATATTTTGTTAATGTTTCTTTCATCCGATAGACTTGTTTTTAAGACTAATCGGAAGGCGTAAGTTCTCCTTTACCGGAAGACTTAAAGGTTAGTACTCTTACTTAGTCTTTTTTTTTTTGCTAAAGAGGTTTCTAAAGCAATAAAGGGGTCAAGGATAAAATTTGGTACTTAAGAAAATATCTTAAGTTCCGCTTTCTCAAACTAAAATTTTCGCCTTTAAATAGTCCTTGAACCGTCATTTGCAAAACTTTCGAAACCTTTTGACAAAATATTTCTCTCTCTATTCATACTCTCTCTCTCTCTCAGTAACTACTTTTACAAATTCAAATCCTTCTTGTTTCTTCTTCTCATCATCATCAATGTACGCTCTCTCTACTCTACTCGAAACTTACTATGTCTCATTACTGCATTTCATTTTCAACCTAAAATTGTTTTAGAATTCAAACGGTCATTTTCGAAGGTTTACGTTGATTCGCCATTGTTGTTCTTACAAACTTGAATACTAACAGTCGTTTATGAACATTCATCGTTTATTCTTATGGAAATCTGCTGTTATACTTTTCTCGAGTGTGGTTACTCTAAACATTCTAGGGTTTCAAGTTTTCGCTTCGAAAATTTCAATTATTTCAGAAAACCTTGAAATTCCTACTTGTTTAGTTGTTATGATGAAAAGCCCTAATTTTTATTTTACATTTCTTTCGGGCTCGAACTTCAAAATCGAGCGCTGGTGGAAAGAGATTAAACTGAAGCCGACATTCCTCGGCTCTAATATCAACCTTCAGGGATACCCAATCTTTCCCGCCTCCCATGACATCGTCATCGCTCATGGACCGAAGCTATATATTCGAGGAATGTGCATTGACCTTCAGTCAATCAACTCTATAGCTGCCGGCGTCAAAGCTTGCGAGGAGCATGAGCAGCTTCGCATACTCCCCTCTTACGCCTCAACAAAAATTACGATCTTCTGAAGAATTTTATCAAAGGATGGAACTTATGAGCCGATCGCTCTTGAGGATGGATTAGGGGCCGACCTATCTCCATCACCGCCAAAAATATTTCCACTATCATCGGCGTACACTACGGAGGAGCTCTCGCAAAGCCATGGTGTACCATGCACAGGAAGCCATGAGGTGCGAAACCTGAGGAACCCCAAGGGAAAATGCTCAGAAATCTTTTCCCTCTGGACGTATACTGCACAAGCCACCTCCTTGACAAATGGCTCCTATTTTTTTTTTTTTTTTTAAGGGAAGCAGGGCGGCACCTGCAAATTTATTAGAAAATAAAAACAAAACAACCAGGAGGGGGACAACGAGCCTTACCCACAAAGCAGGGGGACAAAGGAGCCTTACCTCTAAACAACAATCTCTACATAAAAATCAGGGCGAAAATTATAAAGACCCCTCTCATCATGATCAAGAACCCAAAGGCGGGTGGGAAGAGGCAGTCTATTGCAATAAGAATGATTACCCCATGATCATGAGCCAAAGCGACCAATCTATCGCAACATGATTTTCTCTCTATAAACATGAGAGAGACGTACTCTCGGCGACAAATACCTCCGACAAATACGGAAATCATAAGTATCTTGCCACGGCGATCTTTGAGCCCCAGAAGAACCAAACGACCACAAAGAATCGACTCCACCTCAGCGAAGCGAGCCCTAAATCCCGACATAGCGTAAACCATCTCTCGAGGCGAAAATTTACGCCCGCATGTTAGAGCCATCACCATAAAAGTTGGAAAAAGCTCCTACCATGATGCCCGACTATCTCTAACTATGCCACCTCACAACAAACTGCCAAACGTTCCCAACACTAGAGCCATCGGTGTTTAATTTGTACTTACTTACAGGAATCCATTTATACTGGTGCCTCTTCCGAAAGTGCATGAACAACCTCCAAACCCAATTCTTGAATACCAAGCACCCCGAGTTGGGACCCTCGATTTAGGTTTATCTTGAAAAAACATGTCGAGATAGCGGCGGCGAATATTAGAAAAGATCACCCGGCGTCCATCGAAATATTTTCGAAAATAGCCATGCACCTAGCTTTCCAAATCTCCCAACATGTGAACATAAAGATACCCAAATAGCAAGCCCGACGATTACGTAAAGAAACGCCACTCGTCCACACTTCAAACAAATGCTTGATACTAGCATAGTGAAAAATATTACCGAAAGGTCTAGAAAACCTTTCCCACAAAGTAAGAGCGACATCTGATCGAAGAAATAAGTGTTCCAACGACTCTTGATCATGATGCCCAACACAACATACACATTTAGAAACATAAGAAATACCCTTTTTGTGCAACAGCATGTCGACAGGAAGAGCACTATGAAGAAGCCTCCAAACAAACATACTCACCTTTAAAGGAATCCATTTTTGCCAAATCTTTTTCCCCCAAGCCACAGAAGGAAACTTATCTCTCCATTTGTGATAAAAAGCAGCCAAATCAAATACTCCAGAAGATGTTAAAGTGCAAGCTAACCAATCGAACAACCAATGATATTTTGTAACAACCTTCGTGAATCGATATTTTGTAACATTGATATACACTCGGAAGCAAATGCACAAGGCGATCCATATCCCTCTTAGCTTCTAAGTGAGCTTTGCATCGGCTGGGCGAGCAAAACGACCACTCCAATTCGACGTCGAGAAAGAAATCGGCTTTGAACCTACTACCCATCGGCTATACATTTGAACCTGATCCATTATCGACATCACTGCCCGCCAAGTATGGGAAGAGTTTAGCGGCTGAACAAAGGTACCATCAATTGAACCATATTTGGCTTGGGCAAACCGCGACCACAGCCCTGAACCTTGTAAAACACGCCACGCTAATTTCGCATGCAGAGCCTCCATAATCTGACACAAAGACCGTAACCCCAGACCCCCCTCTTCTAAAGGCTGACATATACGAGTCCAAGAGACCCAATGACTTCGATGCTCACCATTGTTACTCCAAAGAAAAGAAGCCATAGCAGATTCTATCCTTTGAATAACAGTTTTTGGGACTTTGATGACTGCCAAGGAGAAAACCGGGATACTGCTAAGCACCGCCTTTAAAAGGACCAACTTAGCTCCAAATGAAAGAAGCCGACTTTTCCACCCACATATACGACTCAGAATCTTAGTTTCCAAGTCTTCGAAATATACTCTTTTAACCCTTCCTTTAAACAAAGGAATCCCTAGATACTTCATAGGCCAAGACCTTTGCGAGCAACCCGACCAACTAGCTAATGCAGAGCCTTGGGCAGCGAGCACTGGAAGAAACATAAAAACCACTCTTACGAAGGTTTAACATCGACCGAAGGCGCCTCATAAGGCGCTAATTAATCTCCTTAGCTCCAAAATTGATCTTTTGCTAGCATTGGAGAACACCAACATATCATCGGCGTACAACAAATGGGAGATCAAAACACCACCACGACCATACTCATATTGTTTAATTCTCCTATCCAAGATGGCTTTGTTAAGATTATATGAAAAAATCTCTTGAGCCAAAATGAAGAGCAAAGGAGAGAGAGGATCTCCTTGACGGACCCCCCTGGAGGATTTGAAAAAGCCATAAGAATTCCCGTTCACCCTTAAAGTATACCAAACATTATCGATCAATCTCATTATCATATCACAATTATGCTCACTGAAACCAAAAACCCGAAGCGCCCGCATCAGAAAACCCCATTCAAGGCGGTCATAAGCCTTTGACATGTCGAATTTAAAAATCACGTTGCCCCCATGCACCTTTTTGTCCAGACGATGAACCATCTCATGAGCTAACACAATGTTTTCGTGAATGTTCCTACCCTGCACAAAACCTGCTTGCTCCATAGAAACAATAGTAGGAAGAAAAGTAGACATCCTCGAAGCCACTATACGAGACATTATTTTCGCCGTAAAAGTACACAAACTAATGGGACGAAGATCCCCCAGGCCGGCAGGAGAAGCCACTTTAGGAATCAGAGTAACTATCGTGGACGAAAAACCTCTATGTAAACAAGCACCCCGAAAGAATTCTTGCACCGTCCGAACAACTTCCGTCCTGATAATACTCCAACAACCTTGGAAAAACCATCCGTATATCCATCGATCCCAGAACCTTTGTTTGGATTTAAACCTTTAACGACTTCCCAAATCTCATCGATTATGCGGAATTGCACTCAGGAGTTGATTATCTTGATCAGACATCCTCGGAACAATATCTTGAAATAAACTATCACTCACAGCCGCATTAGATGAGGAAAACAGCGAAGAAAAGTAATCAACTGCTAACTCACCAATCCGATCGTTATCTTCGCACCAAGTGCCATCCGAATCCTTTATTCTAATTGTATTAACCCGAGCTCGATCCCTCATACTAGCATGAAAAAACATAGTATTACGATCACCATCCGTTAACCAATTGTGTCTCGCTTTTTGCTGTAACATTTCCGAATCCCATGCAATCAGTTGGGCAAGAGTTTGTTTTTCTTGAACTATTTGAGCAGCTATATGATCATCCCAGCCATTTTGAAGCTCGACCTCCAGCCGTAAAATGCAATCCTGCTGCGCTTCCATCTTCCGTTGAACATGCCCGAAAACAGCCCAATTCCATCTTTTTAATTCTACCCGAAGCAGTTGCAATTTTTTATGTAAGATATCCATTGCCGAACCCGAAACACTTCGCCCCCATTGAGCCTGAACAAAAGACATGAAATCTGGATGATCCATCCAAATTCTTTGAAACCTAAAAATACTTTTAGGTTTGTGCACATTAGGAAAAGACAAACACAAAGGCGCATGATCCGATTGAGTGCGACAGAGATGTTGAACTCGAAGACCGAAAATTGAGACTTATAGTAGCCATTTATCAAAAATCTATCAAGCCGTTGCCATATTCTATGACCACCATCTTGGTTGTTGCACCACGTAAACATACTACCTTCATACCCGGCATCATCAAGACCCGCTTGTTGAATGAAATTATTAAAATCTGACATACCACTGAAATCGTAATCCAACTCCTCCCAATTTTTCTGAAGTGTGGGATATAATGTTAAAGTCCCCCCCTACAATCCACGGCTCCTGAATATTGGACGCAAAATCAAGCAAATCCGACCATAAAAATCTTCTATTCTCTCTAGTACATTTGGCATAAACAAAAGTAGCAATGATATGCACATTCCCCCCAATGACCAAGCGAACAGTGATAAACTGGGAAGAGGCTTCCATAAAGTCTACACTTATACCAGCATCCCAAAACAGCCATATATGAACATTAACTGGATTGTAATGCAAGCTGCTTTTAAAGCCCAGCTTGCGAGCAATTTTATTAATTCTTCTACCCCCTATTTTTGGTTCCAAAATAATAACTAAAAGCGGCTTATATTGACGTTTTAGTAATCGAAGCTGATCTATAGTATCTTTATTACCTATCATGGCGTTCAAATCAAAGCGACCATAAGGAAACTATATTAAGAGGCCGAAACATGTCGAGCTTTCACCCACTCTAGTAGCCCTTTTTGAGTCGACATTTATATCCCTTCTTAATCGTTGCTTTCTTTTTAATAGGCGACAATATTGTTGAAAAGCCTCCTTCGATTCCTCAGGTCCATTGCAACAAATAGGACCAACGTCCAACGAATTCACCGTTTTAAGTTCATGTTCGTCATCCTCTCCAATACCGAATTAGGGTGTCCTTCACTACCAAAACCGCCCTCACAATTTTCAACAGACTTGCTTCTGCATTTACCCGATGTCTTCTTACTTCTCTTGCTCACTTCTTCCCAAATCTCATCGAGCCCATCAAGAACTTGGAAAGGGTTATCTAATTTCGTACCAGCATCCAGTCCGATCGGAACATCTAAAACCTTTTGTTGGGACACCTTATTCACCACATCTGTACCCGTATCTGAATTCGCGTTGGCCTTAAAAGTGTGTGACGTAGATAATATCGGATCAGAATTATTCACCCCAATCCCTTCATTAACTGCGGTAGTAGAAGACACATCCATCCTCTTGTTAGCAACTAACACCCCTGGCTGAATAGTTGCATTATCCTCATGTTGCCCAGATTCCATAGTTGTGTTAACCGTAACCCCAAGGCCTACATCAACCACTTGTGGATTAACCGTTTTTGGAGAATCCGAAACATCAATGACCTCTTTGCCACGCAAACACCCCCGTTCATCCTTTTCTTTCGAGCACTCTCCTGCGTCCTTTGAAGGACATGCAGATTTAGGGACCCATTGTTTTGGAACATCTCTCTTCAATTCCGATCCTCCTGATTCCATTGTAGTCTCTTTTGTAAACTCCCCATTTGTGTGCGGGGATTCCTTCGCACCTGTATTATTGATACCCTTGTTACCTGTCCATGGCATCTGGCGGCCTTTTATTTGTTTGCGGCATTCCTGTACACCATGGCCTAACAGACCGCATCCCGTACAATAGGCTATATTGCCCTCGAACTCCAATGATTGCCAAAAACAGTCATCCTTCGAGGTACCTATCCACATCCTTGATGGTAAGCTTTTGGAGACATCAACCTCGATACACACCCTAGCATACATGGGGTGTGTTAGAGCCAGAGTTCTGTCGTCCACCCATAGGAATTTCCCTAAAGAATTACCAATACGATGCAAGAACGATGGTGTGAAAAACGGCAAGGGAAGTTGATGCAGCCTAACCCATACAGCCACCAGCGGGCTATCCTTCTTCAATACGAAATCGGGGGACCATCGAAACGATCTATACATGCATTGCTGAATCATGTGAGATTATTTCGACAGAGCCCTTACCATGTCTTCACTTGACGACAAGTGAACCATAATATGCCGAGGATCAAGAAGCCCAATCACGAAAGACCCCGTCAGCTTCCAGTTACGTGCAATATGTTCCTGAATCACATGAAGAGATGGTCGACCAACCGAGAATTTAAGGATAACCGTATTAAGAAATTGCTTTTCGGCTGAATCCAACTCAACTGGAGTAAATAAACACCCAGGTTCTGAATCAATCATGATCGATTGCCTATGAGGTAAAGGAATATCCCTTAGAGCGGGAGATTTGAGGGGGTTAAGGCATTGCGATGCGGCTGGTTTAGCAACTGCCGAGACAAACGATTGGGGATTGCCCGACCCTTGTGATGGAGGAGCACCCTGTCCATTCAGCGGCGGAAAGTCGGATGGAGATGGAGCCCCCAGCGGCGTCTCAGCCGGAGGAGAGGCCATAACGGCCGAACCCTAAAAAGAGAAACAAACCGTAGTACGGGACACTCAAGTCGCACCTTAGGTCGCACCTTAGTGTGTGTTTTAATTGATAATTTGTTAGGGAAATGGCTCCTATTCAAGAGTGGAGCACATGACATGTTCACCGCCAAAGAATCAACGACCCGTGTATTTCAAATCAAACTCAACTGGGGTCATCATCTTCGATGAGCTAAAGCAAAGGTGAGAAAGCAAAGAACAACCCCACTTGCAAACGCCCCTTCGTTAGGCTAATCAATGCCCTTTTAAGGGATGATTCAAATGTCAACTCTTCCCTAAAGGAAGATGAATTGATTGCTGTGGCCAAGGAGAGAGTGTACCACGCCTGCTCTTCAAAGAAGTACACCGAGTACGAGAACAAGCGACGCCGCAAGGGTCTACCGCCGCTACCTTGACAAAGTGGCCAAGCTCTGCCTATCTTAGTCACCCGCTTCGACATGGAAGCGCATGACGCTGCTAGCAGGACCCATAAAAAGGCCTCTGCAAAATTTTACGATCAAGTGGCCGCGTCCCTCCATCAAAAAGCCAAAGACTTGGCCGATGAGGCAAGCAGCAATGACCATTTTACCAAGATGGCGACCAACGGGGCAAAGAAGACTAGGGTTTTAAGAGGCCATTCTAACTCAAGAGAGTCAAATGGGTCGTGAAGGAGATGAAGGAAGGCCAAAGAAGAAGGCACCAGCCAATCCACCCATTCCTCACCTCCACCAGCCCAAACCCACCCATCTACCCAAGCCAAGCCATCCTCCCACCACCTTACACAAACCAAATTAATCACCCTCACCATCTCCCACCCACTCCCAAACCAAAACGAAGGAGACTTCAGAAACCTTTCAAGACCAGACACACTCCTCGCCATCATGAAGCCTGAGTCTCCTACTCAAATTCTACTTAAAGGAGAAGCCTGGCATCCCAAACCATCTACCGCCACCAACCAACTACCGACGCCCAAACCTTACCTATCAACCTCATTCTCTATACCTTCTACCGACGCCCAACCAACTACCGATGCCCAAACCTTACCTGTCAACCCTTCACCACCTCCAGGAGTCTATCCTTCAGAGGAGCTCAAATTCGTGAGGAGCCAGAAGAACCCCAACTCCTCCTCCTCCTTCACCCTTCAACTACTCACCCGACCCATCTACACCTTCCTCTCCACCCCAACCAACTTCATCAACCACACCACACCAACTCAAATCCTCCCACCCACCATTAGCCTCCGCCGCCGCTGTCTTTGAACTTTCGCCAAGAGGCACCCATTTACCTCTACCCATCAACCTCCTCAACCTTCCTCCTCCTTAGAAAACCAAAATCCCTCTTCTACCCCTCCCCGGCCTTCATACGGTTTTCTCACCGACCTCCTCTTATTCTCCGAATCATCTCATATCGCTGACAACTCGATTAATCGACATTGAGATTGATTCCCTCCAACACCACCTCCCCCTCCACCCATTACCATATCTTCCTCCACCACACCATACCAACCCAAGACTCATCTTCTTCCGCCTCCATCACTCCTCCACTCACTCAGCAGCCCATACGGCCCTGCGGTCAGACTCTACCTCCGCTTTAAGCACCATTCACATTGGCCAAGCTACTTACTAGTTCTCATCCGCCTACCAACGATGAAATTTTGTCCTACTGATGCCATCTACAGCGGCTAGCGAGCTTACAAGAAGCATATACCGCTACCTTCTTTGGCCAAATAGCCATCGGCTTCTTTGCATCCAAAGCCAACGACTGGATCGCCGCTACTCTTCGACAAGCAGTTTCAAGAGGATGTATGGACTCGATTTGGGCGGAATGCGTATGCGCGACTTCACCGATGTCAAGATCAACATCGAAGCTCAACGACGAAGGTGTCCGATCGTGTCCTCCATTTTCTACGAAGTTATTCCATGCCATCACTCTTCATCTCTGGCCACTTCGCCGCGATGGTCCTCCGTTCTTGAACTCAACAACCTTTCGAAACTACGCTCGCGACGCCATGAATGCCAACCGAAGTGATCGTGATCTCGCCATCACGAGGAGAAGCAAATGAGGTCTATCAACGTAATGCCGATGGAAGAGAGCAAATTGCCTTCGTGGAAGAACTCGACTCACTGCCTCGCTCCACCGCACCTCCGACCGATCGGTATGACGAATACGAGCGAAGAATGCAAGAGCTAGAGCGAGCGAGAAAAGGAGGGCAGACAAAGGCAAAGGGAAAAAGACCTTGGTAGTTTATGTATCTTTTCTTCCCTTTCCTTTGATTTATCTTATTTTTGAAAACTCATGCATGATATGTAAACTTCTTGTTTATAAATACGTAAGATTACTTGTTTTTCAAAAAGTTATCTTGTTTAAATTCTTATTGCTTTATTTTCTTATCTCGATTAGAATTTAAACAATCATTTTAAATTTATTTGAACTCGGCTAACGCCTGGTGCTAATCTATGTCTTTGTTCTATGATTTTTATTCTTGTATGCCCTTAGATTAGTCCCTTACATTTGAGGTGTTATTCTGTTTGATAGAGACATGTCTTCCGTTACTTAATATATAAAATTTCTCAGACATGTTATTATCTATCAAATAGTACTGCTTTAAAACCCTCATTTGTAGTAATGATGACCTGATATAAATAGGAGGAGATTGTTGATTCTTATGTTAGATTTATATCTCGATCAAGACATTACATTAGTTTTATACTTCGCTGGCTAATCTGCCGCAGATCGATTAGCGTGGCAACCGTGTATAGAACTTTGCCTTGTATAGTTTTTGTAGGACTTTTTCGGGTTCAGCGAAGACCTCTCCATATGCTTAAAACGGAAGACTTGCTCTCACCACACCCAGAGACCTCGTGTCCACCTAATCTGCTATGACGTGTCCTATCAAGCAAAGATTGATCGGATTAATTCAAACTTATCTCGATATGTTATTTGAATTAAATCCAAGACATTCCCTGACATATCAAGCCGCCGAAAGCAACCTTTTCCGAAAAGCAGGAAGACTTTTCGTTCCGAACAGCGAAGGCGAGGAAAGCGAGGCATCGTCTCCTACTGCACTTCGCTACAACTCTCAGATCTGACACCAAAATCGCCCACCTTTTGAAAGATCTCAGAAATCATTACCTGCTCTAGATATCTGTGAAGACAAAAGTTCTTGACTGACAGCCCCATGCATTTAATGCATTGATGAAAAGAGCTGTTGAAGTCTTCGTCTTCTCCAACGGATCTTTTGGAGTGCACCTGCTATAAATGCTGCCATTGAAGACTGGAACAAAGAGACAACTGCATGTAATCAATCGAACACTTAAAGGATTGCTCAAACTTCATAACTCCAAGTCTTTCAACTCAAGCAGCATTCAATAGATCCTCAACGGATCTAGAAGTTAAATCAACAACAAGAAGTCGCTCATCAACACTTATTGTTTTAATCTTCTTGTTGTTAACTTCCATTAACTATATTTACTAATTAAATATCCTGTATTTACAGATATTTAATTCCCTAGACCCCAAACACAAGTCAATATTTTGTACACGATCCATTAGGGATATTCTTTGTAATTGATCTAAGTGGAAAACATAGTGCACAATTTAAATCCAAGGTTGACTGCCTTAGTGGTGGACGTAGCACTCATTATAGTGTGAACCATCCCAAAATACTTGTGTTATTTCGTACTGTTTGTCTGATACTTGAACTGCTTAGTTTCATTGTTTATATTATCCATTTACAGCAGAACTTAAGTAAACGGTAAAAGGTCTACCGGTAGTTCTTATCGGCAGACCTGGAACAACTTTCTTGAAGGTCTTCCGCTACTTGATTCTTTTCTATAGATTGCAAGTAACTTTCAAGAATTTACTTAAAAGTTTATAAGTGTTTAATAAGCTATTCAACCCCCCCTTCTAGCTTATTATTGTGCTCATTGGGACCCACAATTGGTATCAGAGCGATACTCTTCGAAAACTAGTTTTTCCAAGATTAAACTCTTGAGATATACGATATAATGGCACAAACCAGTGCCCCATTCAGCTTCAGGGGGAGGAGCAGCCTCCTCCGGTTCCCAATTACTTGGTCCTGCTTCATTTGGTCCATGAGCCACCGGAGTGCCAGGATTGTGTATCCGCCTAAAATCTTCCTGCAAGGCCTGGGGGATGACCAGGCCCGAGCTGTCAATCTCTTTGCCTATCTCCATAAGGCGGGCATCTATACCCGTAGCAAGATGACGGCCAAACAAGTTTCTTAGTCTTCGCCGAATCTCACGAGAAGACCCCTCCGCAGTCACCATTATCCAAGCCAGGTACTCGTGGGACAAAAGCATATAATCAGAAAACAAATAGGCTACCTGAAGCCTATCAAAGTCAAGCCGCCACATCCTCTGGAAGTCAAAATCTAGAGTCCTGCTATTTTCCATCTCCAAGAACACAAGGCGAGTCGTGTCCGGGATGATCTGTTCCCGCCCAAACTGACGCAATATTCTATCAGCCCTATAAAAAGAGGTCCTTCTGATGCCCAACATAACAACTTGGGCATATCCGGCAGAATGCAAAATGAAGCGCCGAATTTCCCAGTGGTGAATCACCCAAACTATATCCATAGAGCCTCTCCGAAAGAAGCTCTCAGCCCAGTCATAGTCAGAATAATTAGTTTGGGGAAAACGGCCACGAAAACCATAGAGCCCCGGATCATAAATCGCTCCGTAAGGTACAGGAGCCATCACACACTGAAAGTGCTCTTCTAGCCACATGTGAATCAAGATGGAACTGCCAGTAGGAAAAAGTTCATCACCACCGGCGAAGGCATCCAGACCAGCCAAAGTTTCTACCAAGATTACTGGGACAATGTTGGCCCGGCGATCACGTGCCTGCAAAGCAAGATCAACGACTCGCACGTCAATAAATCCATGTTGGCCCACCAGCAAATATCTCCCCACCAAGCACAAGAAGAGAGCTGTCAACCGACGCCTCAGATAGTCAACATCATTCTCCCTGAACTCTGTAAAAGCTACAGGAAGAACAGTCAAGTCAAAATTCACCCCGTTATAGAAACCCTGGCGGAGTGGTTCGAATAGTTCCCTAATTGCCATATAGGACGCCTCCGAGGCGAAGGCATGGCAACACGACTGGCAGCAGTTTTACCCCCAAAGATTGCACAAAACTCCTCAAAGCCTGCACATCTCGTTCATTCCGAAGTTGAAGAGATGATCCTGAGGAGACCAGAACCTGGATGCCCCCCTTAACATGTCCCAGTTGATCACAACATTTCTCCAGGATAAAAGACACCTGAAGCTAAAGATATGATCAAACCAGTCGCGTTCATCTGCTCGAAGGGCGATAATCCAGAGATCAAGGGCATTTTCGTAAATCTCTATTTCCAAAGGTGTGTGATAAGGTGCAGCCATTTGGGCAAAAAATAAAAGGTTTCTTTGATGAGAGGAATGTAACTGAGGAAAGAAAGAAAGCTCGAAGAAGCGAAGGCAGAAAGAAAGAAATCAGATGTGAAATTTTACGTTTGCCGGGCGTCCTTTTATAGGCGAAATCAAAAGAAGTCGACAAACAATGATGAGCAGTGATGAACAGTGGCCAGAAAATCTCCCAGGAAAGCAAAAATGGGCGCCACCCATATGAAAATTTGGCATGGCGCCCAGTTTTGATATATGCCATGCCCAGTTTGTCCAATAACTGCTTCATAAATCAGCTGGTGTTCTGGTTTCTGTCCAAATCATCAATTGCTGCATCGTCTGATCACGGAAAGGTTTAGCAGGCTATCAAAAGAGGAGCTACGCATAATAGATGGCTGCAATTATACTCCCTCGCACAGGAGGAGGCGGCTGCCTCTTCCTCTACCCGCAAATCACCAGAAAAGCCTCCTCAAAACCGAAGGTGTATTCTTTTTAAATTTATTTCTAAGATACAGCGTGCCAGTACCCTTAGGAGTCGGTATAGCTTTATTTTCTGCATGTATTTTTAATATGCATTTTATTTTATCATGTCATTTAAAATTATATTGCATTTCATAATTCTTGTTTGTACAGATCTTAGTTACAAATAACAAGAAAAAAAAAAGAAGAAGAAAAAAAAGAAAAGCTAATATGTGCAGGAAAAAGAAGCTAATAGTCAAAAGATGCTTTGCCTCTGCCAAAGCTACCTCCCCTTACTCGGGGGTCCACCGTGCTGTCAGGTCTACGTATTCGTCCCCTGCTCTGGGTGCGACTCGATCCTGCGTCTCTATCATCATCGTCATCATCATTACGACGCCTGGTCTGCCGCATAGCATCATTGCTCCAACAAGAAAAATCATCAATCAGCCGCTGATAAAGTTTGTTGATGCTAACAAAGCCCCGCAACAGTCTCTTGTACGTGGACACTTTGACCTGAAAAAAAAAATTAAAAAAAAAGAGCATCAGTCAAAAAAAAAAAAAAGGAGAAAGAAGGAAAAGGTGATGAATGTACCGTGCGGGCATGATCCGGGACACGATATTCCTCAGGGATCTCGACGTCGGGAAGGACCTCCTCTATGAGCCTCTCGTCTCGCCGATATCGGAAAGTCGAAAAGGCATCATCCGGCATAGAAAACTCCGACTGCGCATCAAGAGTGGAATGAGAAGAACCGGCCCAATCACCAGCAACGGATGCAGGCCTCCCAATTACAGGCGGATGAGGGGGAGGATGGAGCAGCGTCCTCAGAAAATCCTCATATGATATGACCGAAAAATCACTGCTAGGCATCGCATATTTGGATAAATAAAGATACCGGTTTGGCAAAAGCTCTGGGACGATTACGAACGGAGGAGGTGCAGGAGGTGCCACTGGAGGTATCGAAACCAGAACATGTTAGAGGTTGACCCGCTTACTGATCGATTGTTTTATTTATCTATTTCCTTGCAAGTGTACAAGACTATTATAGAATAGACTCGGAAGCAAGGGTCGAACCCACAGAGACAAGTGATCACGAACAATGCGGTTATAGATAGCAAATTATTAACCTAAGGGGGTTTTTTTTATGTTTAATTCTACTCTAATTTACTAGTTATAGATGTTAACTAATTAGACAGTAATAACAGATATGAAGATCTTATGGTGAGTGGAAATCTAGGATTCTGGGTTTCACTTATATCTCCTTTATGTTCAATTCATAATAATGTCATTCAATGTCTTGGGTTCTGCTTCACTAAAAATAGATATGGTCTGTTGAACAATTGGTTCACCTCCATCCCATAAAATTCACCCATTCCATATCCTAAGCACAGAACTGTAATCTAGTCTGTCACCTAGATTTATGATCTATCTCTGTCACCTAGATCATGTAAGAACCGGTCCTAACTTATCACTCGTGCTTCGATAGGTCCAATTTATTGTGTTGGTGAGCCAGTGTACGACATATGCACTTGGTCATGCAGGTATCCGCACCTCTAAGCCTTTATTATTTGCGATTACATTCATTTGTTCAAAGCAAAATAATAGAGGGATTGATAAACAACACAATCAACAAGCATTGAATAGACATATATATGAGAATCAAAACATAAATTCGATACAAGTTACCTCCCACCTCCTAGATTAGGGATGATTTAGTTCATCATAGACGATGAACAGCACATGGAGATGATGGAAGACATGATTTGATCTTCAATACTTGAAATTACAAAACCTAATTATGTTATACAATCTAAAACTACCTAAAATCTATGTAAAGAGAGCTTCCGCCCTCCTCATCCTTAGGCTCGGATCCGACTTCTATATATACTTGGGAGTTGTGATTGAATCGAATGACCGTGGTGAAAACCCGAATTTCAAGCATCTCGCCTACCTTGCGGTCGCAAAGCAAGGGATACCTTGCGTCCAAGGTCTCAGTGTGTGCTTCTTGGCTCTTCGATTGATGGCTTCCGATTACCACCGCCACCTTGCGGTCGTGGAGTGAGCATCGCTTCCCGTAAGGTGTCCGTAATGTGAGACTTTATTTTTCTTCAATTTTTCTTTCTTTGTAATTTGCACTTAAAACCCCTCGAGTTTCGCGTATTTTCACGAACAATCTGAAACTTACAAAACTCACCAAAAACATATATTAGTACTCAAAAGACTCATGAAATAGCCTAATTCAAGTCACGAAGTATATAAAATCGACGTATAAAATACATCGATCAAATACCCCAAACTTGAACTTTGCTCGTCCACGAGTAAACAAATAAACTTATAAATACAAAAACATATAAATAACGAAAATTAAAATCTTTTTGTGAGGGTGACACTATTTACACTCCTCTATAAACCCACAAACTCAAGGAGACTCTTTCGAGTGACTCGACTATGCATAAATACAAAAACGTATAAATATAAAACTAAAATACAAACTACAAATAAAACATAATTAAAACATAAAATCTTTTTGGTTCATCTCAAGTTATAAGTGTATGGCATGCATGTAATCTCGGTTTGGTGCTCACCACATATATGCGAGGCTTAGTCATATAACACCAACTAGTCTTTTCTTAATCATCGCTACTATTTTTAATTTCTCCCGTGTGTGTGTGATCACCGGCCTTAAAGAATATCTTAACTAAAAACAGTTATTGAGCTAAACACCACATTCATATGAAAATTCCAGCTTAATAGAAAATCATGCATTAAGAAGTATGAGATCTACCATTCAAACCCTGGTCATGCATGTATGTAGAAGGTCCCCAAGGATTCAAAAGATTTACACATCCATCCCATGCACTTCTATGTATGTATACAATGCCTCTCCCAATGACTTGTAATAGCTAAGATTATGCTAACATGTGAGCTTTAGGGTGAATAATAATGAATATGGAGAGGTGTGATCAATTTTATGTTACTCACTTGACAATAAAAACAACATAAGCATTGGCAAGAAGATCATTAGGACTTTTTAAGCTTGTAATGTAAGGCCAAGGTGTGGGGGATTTGATGGAAAGGTATTGGAATTCAAAGTGAGAGAGTAAGACTACCCTTTATCCCTCATACTTCCAAGCAAAAGGAAGTTTTCCCTATTTAGGCTAGGACTGCAAAGACCACAAGTGGAGGGGTACTTTGTGTTACTTTTCACTTTTCTTCTTTATTCCCCCAAACTTGTTTTGGGCACTAGATTTCTAAAAATATCACATTCCAATCACAGAATTTTTCTAACATATTTTCTCTTGAAAGCTATGCTTCCATTTGAATCTTTGTTAACACTCTTCTTCTTCGTTTCATTCTAATACATTGATGATTTTTTATTTTTATTTTTTATTTTTTTTTTTTTTAATTTTGAAAAGAAAAAGCCTTCTAAAAAATAGTCTAACCGAAAAGAAGTGGTCCTCTGAGAACTTTCCTGCACCCAATCCTTACCTGAAGGGTAGGGGCTGTGTATAGGCTTTTAGGGTTAAGTTAATGTGGGTAAAGAAACGATGTCGAATGGGGGTTTAAATAGTGTGCTTAGCACACTCTTTTTTTCATTAGGCTCCAAAGGGGAGGATATATTTAGAATAGGTCGGGAATATTTAGGCTATAACGATCCAAAGATGGCCTAAATCATTTCTTAATGCCAAATGCTCGCATAATATTTAAAGCAAGTAATATAACACAAAAATATCATATCAACTATGGGAATTGGGTTGAAGTGTTTAGCATCACCGATTTCACATAAGCATTCGCTAAGACGATGGTAGGGACAATTGAGACTAACATGCAAACACGGTTCGAAAGTGTGCTTGAGATATATAAATGAGAAAATCCAAGGATCTAACTAACATGCAATTGACCCTAAGTTACAATTTAATGCAACAATCATATGTTCGAATGGCTATGCATCATATTCTTGTGCATATCCGTTGAAGATAAATCGGTGTTATAAACTTTATAAAACTATTCTAATCAATCCAAAGTTATGACCGGTGTGAGTGCATGAAGAATTTGGAGAAAAGTAAAAGTTTCGCAAAATTAAGTAAATTCCAGATCTACTTGACTAACCATGCGGTTCATTGCATTAATCTCCTCATGGACTACGACTAGCATTACCACACCTAAACTCGAGGATGAACATTTTGAATTAATTTTTTTTTTTATATTTTCTAAGAAATTGCGAAAATTGGAGG
>JABEVN020003323.1:0-18623 GCA_013146195.2 Codonopsis lanceolata | reverse complement strand
ACATAACTGCATGTAGATTTAGGTGTTAGTGTAAATAGTAAGAAATAAACGGGTGTTAGTGTAAATTTAGTGTATTAATGTTTAAACATCGATTTATGTACGCCTGTTAGATGGGTAGCCATGTTGATGCTATGAAATCCATGGTTGTAGTTTAGTTGACTTTGAAACCAAAAAAGATAATTGTATGTACGTTTAGGGGGGGTGTTAGTGTAAATGGTAAGAAACAAAGGGGGTGTTAGTGTATTAATGTTTAAACATCGATTTATGTACGCTTTGTTAGCTAGGTAGCCATGTTGATGCTATGAAATCCATGGTTGTAGTTTAATTGACTTGAAAACCGAACAACATAACTGTATGTACGTTGGGGACTTGAAACCGAACGCTTACTTTCAAGCAACATTTATTCTATTTCTTCTTTCCATTCCTCTGGTTTAATACTCATATTGGGGGTGGGGGAAATAGGGTTTGACCATTTTTGTTATTATTATTAACTAATTGATTTTGGATAACTTGTACATGTTTAGGTTCATCCAGCAAAAAAAGCAAAGAAATGATGATTATGCCATAAATGTATTCCTATGGTAAGCTTCTAAAGCTTCTTGTTTGATCATATGAAAACAATGACTTACTTTTTCTTGTTGATTTTTAATCAAAATAGTAATTTTACTTGGACAGGTTTTCTAGCTGATTGCCGTGAAGATGAAGTTTTTTTTGATACTCATGTCGTAGAATTTTTTAATTTTATTTTTAGTTTTTTTATTAGATATAGTTTACATGGATTTGTACAAGTTTCAATTTACAAGTTAACTCTAAACAAGTTTTTGTATTAATTGTTATGTATAATTTACATGGATTGTTGTAATAACATTTACGTTTGATGTTTTTAAATTGGTTTTATATTATTGTTTATTTTGTATCTTCGCTTGATTAATTTTATATTATCGCATAAAAAATTTATAATAATAGTATTTTTGGGGTTTTTTAAAATTTTTTACATTATTAGCGACGGAATTTTCCGTCCGAAATTAAAATTTAATAAATTTTTCAAATTTTTAATAACGAATTCGGCCAAATTCAAATTTAATTAATTTTAACGCCTTTAGCGACTGAACTTTCCGTCATCGAAATTCAAATTTAATTAATTTTAAAAAGTTCTTGCGACGAAAATTTCGGCGCCGAAATTCAATTTTAATTAATTTTAAAAATTTTTAATAATTTTAGTAATTACGTCAAATTCAATTTTAATTAATTTAAAAGCCTTTAGCGATTTTAAACTTCCGCTATTGAAAATCAACCTTACGGACGCCGCTGAAGTGCTACTTTAGCGACGGAAATCAGTCCGCTCGACATCAGCGACCACTAGCGAATGAAAATTTCGTCAGCTGGGGCCATTAGCGATTTTATTTTGCCTTTAGCGACGGAAAATTTCGTCACTAAAGGTCATTTTTCTAGTAGTGTGCGATGATCGCAACTCCTGATACGGTATGAATTTACCATCAAGTCTGTCTGTATGGCCCTCGCACCATAGATGAAGCCCATTTGACAAATGTGGCTAAGGCGATGTACAAATTCATTTGTGCACACCTAATGCCTTTTAGCCACCAACACATTGTTTCGTGGCATAGGGTTGTTCTGATATTCACCATTATGTCTGATGGTTCTGTTGATGTAGGGAGCTTGATCAACCCCCAAATTCTAGGCATCATAGCCGGCACCACAAACTCGGGATTTCTTTTCCCGAGTTTAATTACTAGTCTATCCAGGAGGGCTGGAGCCATCTGGGCTCCTGATTCTGAAGGGTACGAGCAGTACCCGATATTACAACGACATTAATATTTGAGCACCCACGCCGACCACGTGAGATGAGAACACATGAAGATCCTATTGAGGCTAACATAGAAGACGAGGATGACCCTTTCGAGTCCTTGTCCAATAGAATCGAAGAGCTTGGGTTACGTCAGCAGATGATCCAGCAAGACAAGTCGCGTAGATACGCTACCGCACTGTGACCATTTCTTTGACCGTGATGCCAAGTTTATAGGAATATGGTTGCCTTCCATGGTATGCCAAATGGCACTGTGCCTGAGTGGCTTCCTCCTTCATTTCCAGACTCTCCATGAGTCGAAGCTTAAGTAGCTTCCTTTTTCGTTAGATGGATCTGTTATGTCTTTTTCATATTTCTTCTCCGTAAACCCTCTAATCTGGTAACCCTTAATTTTGATGACAAAATAAAATTTAATTTTGGGATAGAAAATGGACAATTGGGTCTTTTCAGGACCCAACCTAAGGAGAATTATGGACTTGTTGCAGTATCCAGTTAGGTCGTGGGACAGTTAATGTCCATCTATCGTCTCTTCTCCTCTCTCGATTTTCTTGCTTTTTGATTTATTTATTTTCGGAGTTACGTTACTTAGGCCAGAATACTATAGGAAAAGGTTCCTGAAACCCATCATCAATTGGGTCTTCATCTAACTCCAACTTTCTTTATATATATATATATATTCTCGAGTCCTAGTGTGGGAACTTCAACCAATGATGATTTAGTGCAATGAACCACGTGACTTTCCATTAGTCCACTCTAGAACTCACTCGAGTTTGCAAATTTCTTATAATTCTCCAAATCTTTGTACACTTATGCCATGACATGATTATTGAAATTTTGAATATTTTTACTAAGTTTATAATGCATATTTCATTCTAGTGAGGCTGGTTTGGTGCATAAGAATATGATGAATAGCCGTCCAGACATGATTGTTGCATTAAATTATAACTTAGTGTCAATTGCATGATAGTTAGATCCGTTGGATTTTTCTTGTTAATATATCTCAAGCACGCTTTTGAACCGTGACTGCATGTTAGCCTCGATATTCCCTACGTCTTTTCTAATGAATGCTTATGTGAAATCCAGTGATGCTAATATTCATTTCATAATGGATGTGATGTTTTAATTATGTCGCTTTTCTATGAAACTTGCAAGAGTATTTTGGTATTAGGATATGATTTAGGCTATCTTTGGATCGTTTGGTATTCCTAGTATCCCCTTTTGAGCTAATTAAAGAATGACATGTGCTAAGCATACATCAACCCTCATTCAACTTCATATCTTTCACCCTCATTATCTTCACCTTTAAACTTTATACACTTTAGTCTACCCTTTGAGAGAGTAGGATTTGGTTGAGGAATTGATCTCATGGGATAGTTGATACAGATGCTCTCCATATGATTTCTTCTTCTTCGTTGTAGTCTCTCAATCAAAAAATCAAAAAAAAAAGAGTGAAGAAGAAGAATGAAAGAAAGAGTGCAACAAAATTGAAAAGAAAACATAGCTTTCAAGAAAAGAAACAAATAGAGAGAAAGCAAAAGAAAGGTTCACTAGTTATCTTTAGCGAAAGTTATTGTAAAATATAAGTTTGGGGGAAACTCCCCACTTGTGGTCTTTGCAGGTCCTAGTCTAATGGGAAATATGTCTACATACAGTAGAAACGATTGGGAAAAGAGGTAATCTTGCTCTCACTTTGAATTCAATTCCATTTCTATCGTATCCCCCAACACCATGGCCTTACATTACAAGCTTAATAAAGTCCTATTGATCCTAGTGTCATTTACTTGTGTTGGTTGACTTGAATTTTGACATATGTAAATCGATCCATGCTCCATATATATACACTTATTGGTAAAGCCAATCGTGTTAGCATAATCTTAGATATTGTAAGTAAATGAGATTTGAGAGCATTGTATGTCATACATTGGAAGTGCATTGGATGGATGTGTAAGCATTTGAAATCCATTGTGTTCTCTCTTCTTGTGATAGACCGGGTTTGGATGGTAGATCGCATGTTCTGTGTTGAACATGTTTTTATGGAAATATTTTTTGAGAATGAATGTTGTGCTTTGCTTGATAAAACTATTTAAGTTGAAAGATATTTATTAATGGTTTGCACACACACGGAGAATCGTAGTACCATTTGCAGGATTGAGTGTAAGTTAGTTTGGTATTGGGATAAGTCCTTATACATGTGTTGAGCATTCCCTGTTAGTTCCCTCCAATTCGATACAAATTATCCACAAGTCTTATTGATCACACAAAGTTTATCATCCTCTTTCTCTATTGCTTTTTCCTAATGAATGGTATCGTAATTGTTAAAGATCTAGGGGTGTGGATAACTGCATGACCAATATGCATATGTCATACGTTTGCCCACCTTTGCAATAAATTAAATCTTTCGACGCAAGACATTGATGAGTTAGATTTAGGTTCTTATGTTCTTGTTCTTCAGGTATATCATCGGTTGAATTATGTGGACGGAGACGATCGAAAGCATAAATGAACTTAGTGACACTAAGTTTGCGAATCGTGGACCCATAGCGTACCACTTTTTTTCTTCGTGAACAAACCCAAGACAAATTGATTGATACATTAGACTCAATAGCATTAGAGTAGATACAAGTGAATCCTAATTAACTCCTAGATTTCCTTGCATAATCAGATCTTCACAAACTGTGTTTGCTGCTTTCAATAAACCGTTGCCAATAGATTCCATAGATTACTATTCGAATAATAATTTAGTTTAGTTAATTTAGATAAAATCAACCAAACCCCCCTCCCCTTAGATAATAATTGTTACATGTTTACTTGCTTAAATTGTTTCTTATCTATGTGGTTCGACCCTTGCTTTTCAATCACTATACTTTATATTGATTTGTACACTTGCAAGATAAATAAATAAGACATCACATTCGCTACGTGAAAGCGAGTGGTTTCAAAACATTAAGCGTGTGAAATGCACTTGGCCTCGTCAT
Organism: Codonopsis lanceolata; assembly: GCA_013146195.2. Taxonomy (NCBI): domain Eukaryota; kingdom Viridiplantae; phylum Streptophyta; class Magnoliopsida; order Asterales; family Campanulaceae; genus Codonopsis; species Codonopsis lanceolata. The sequence continues at coordinate 13,823 of JABEVN020003323.1, read as the reverse complement.
GAACTTTAAAAATGTATGTACAGAGTCGCCACCATTATTTTAAGGTTAAATATAGAAAAACCAAAATGGGGTTGGGGCTAAGTTACGAGTTAGAAAGGGGTTAGGCACACAACCCGCCCTTTCGGTCTCACTAGGGGTTTGCCAATATGCTCAGTTTATTTTATACACTTTGGTCCAAAAGATATGTATGTACATGCATATGAAAGGAAAAGAAGATTTACATTTTATTGAACTATACCACGATAATGATAAACTATTTATATACATTATTTTATGTTACTTTATAAACAAACATAATAAAATTTTAAAGGAAAAAAGAAATAAAAATTATTTACATTGTATAAAAATTAACTAAACAAGAAAACCTTATTTCACGTTACAAATATATAAAAAAAAAAAAAAAACAGGAGAACCAACTATTAATAATATTTACAGGTCAGTAGTGTGTATATGTATATATATATATAATTTACAAACCAGAATAAATAATTATGGGGGCAGAACATACCTCTTGTAGCGTGAGTGTCTGAACCCGGTATGCCTAAGCTTGGGCTGTCTACGTGTGCTTCCCCTTTCCTTCCAAGAAAGGAAGTCTTTTTAGTTTTGTTGTTGTTGTTGTTGTTGTTATTGTTGTTTTGTTGTGGTAGGCAATATGTTTGCGTTATGCCCAAAATAGGAAAATGCGGTGGAATATGTTTTGGCGGAGTTTCGGCAGAGCGACAGCAGTATTTGGCTTTTTGGATCGGCTTGCTGGGGCAAGGATGGAGGCTTGCGGATGAAGGCTTGCCGGGCAAGGAAGGCTCGCTCGGGCGAGGAGAGGAGGAGGCTTGCTTGCTCGAGCAAAGGAAAAGAGGCTTGCTCGGAGCAAGGAAGGCTCGCTAGGGCAAGGAGAGGAGGAGGCTCGCTTGCTCAGGCAAGGGAGGAGAGGAGGTTGGCTGCCTTTAAGGGAGAAGACGTCTTCGGCTTCTTCTGATGTGAAGAAAATAAGAGGCCGAAGGCCTCTATTTATAGGAGATTTCGTTGACAGGAAACCGACCAAGGCTGGGAAAGAGGGCTTGTACCATGTTCAAGAAATACATAACATGTAGTGTACGAAATGAAGAAACTAGAGATCAAGGCATGAAGAAGGCACGACTCCAAGGGAGGATGGTGCGGCTCCACGCGGCTGCAAAGGGCAGGGGGCGTGGCTCCACGGTCTGGGGGTGCGCCGCCCTTAGGCTCTTCCCTTTTCAAAAATAGCAATTTCCCCCCTCTATCATCGATTGCCTTTTTTATTTTTCTTTATCGTTTTGGCCCCTCCTCTAACTTAACGTTCGTTAGTCCATTTAATTTATAGTATATTTTTAGGACATTACAATTTACAAATTAGGGGTACCTACAGTGGTGTACGACCTTGGTTGACCACACAAAAATAGCATTCACCGAACAATATAGTGATGTTTGACTAGCATTAACCGAAATCACTAGATTGATCGGTTAGTGCAAGCCGAACAACCCTAAGGGGTTCGATGACATTTTTGTAATAAAAGGACAAAGGACAAAGTGGTCTTTTTATTTGATGATATTTTTGCAATAAAAGAACATAAGTAGTTAATTCAACACCTATGAAATATTTAATACAACATTTCAAAAAAGTGGACCAAATTGCCCTTTGCCCTATGCATAATTAAATGACAATTAAAAAATGGGTATATGGATTGGTCATTGGGCAATCCATATGGATTGAGCTTGAAAAAAAAGAGTGTGTATATGGACTAGGGGTTGGGCAGTCCATATGGGTTGGGCTGGGTAAAAAAATGGGTTTATGGATTGGTGGTTGGGTAGGGCATGGGTTGGGCAGTCTATGTGGGTTGCGGCTGGGTGTAGGGGTGTAAACGAAACGAATCGAATCGAATGTAACAGTATTCGATTCGGATTTGTGAAATTATCGAAATATTTGTATTAGTATTCATTTATTCTTCGAATATTAAAATTGATTTGTATTCGATTCGAAATTGAAATTCACTATCCGAGTATTCGATTCGAAATTTTATATCTAAATTTTTTTTACAAAATTTGTTTATCAAACAATGATTCGAGTATTTGATTCAATACTATTTGCATATTCGATTCGAGTATTCAATTCGAGTATTCTAATTTTCAATCTATAATACAATACAGCTCAGTTTATATGTGTGCAATTGACTTGGGATAAAAAGTGGTTGTGATTAATTTTTTTACTTTAATCTTACGGCTGTAATTCTCTCATATCCTCACATGTGCGAAGGGTGGTTAGTAACTGTCTTTTACATAACTCAATTTACGAACGTAACTAAATTTAACCCTCTCTCTAATTCAATTATTTTTAACTTCTGTCTAACTCAATCTTTTACTGTAATTAACGGTCTTATTGTAATTACTTGAATCAATTTAATTTTTATAAAGCATGAATTTTATTTTTTATATATTCTTAAAGCATGAATTTTATATTCAATTTAATTTTTAAAAAGCACGAATGTCAAATTTTTAAACGAAAAATTATGTGCATGCATTTATTTCAATGTAATATTGATGTATATAAAATATAAAGAATGTCTCTCTATAACGTTTAATCTTACAATCTCAACCGTTTTTATCACGTTTTATTTTACATTTACGAAAATTAGTTACTTATTACGGTTTTACAGTTAATATTTTACGGTTTTACAGTTTTATGGTTGCGAAAATTTGTATTTGTATTTTTTTTATTTTTAATTGTTATCGCAATTAATTTAATCAATTTAATTTTTTTTTCCAACCCGTAATTTCGTATACATATTAAAAAAATTAAAAAAAATCGTAAGTTTTGTAGTTTGAAATATTTTTTTTCTTTTTTACTGTTATCGTAATTAACATAATCAATTTATTTTTTGTCCGGCCCGCAATTTTGTATAACAGTTTTATGATTGCAAAAATTTGTATTTGTATTTTTTATTTTTAATTGTTATCGTAATTAACTTAATCAATTTATTTATTTTCCGACCCGTAATTTCATATACAAATTTAAATTTTTTTAAAAAAATCGTAAGTTTTGTAATTTGAAATATTTGTTTTTGTTCTTTTTAACTGTTATCGTAATTAACTTAATTAATTTAATTTTTGTCCGGCTCGTTTTTTCCGACCCGCAATTTCGTATACAAATTATTAATTAATTCCTCCGTTCAGGGCAAAAAGACCCCGTTTGAAAGTCAAATTTTTTAAGAAAATAATATTTTTAATAGTTCATTTCCACAGTATATGTTTCATTTATTGATAAATTCTCAAAACTGACGTCATGTCATCGACACGAGCAAGAGTACTGGTATGAATTAATAATAATAAAACATCCATAACATCAAATATCCATTAAAAAAAACTCATAACATTCATAAGATCAAATATCCATAACATCCACAATAATTATCAAATACATAAATAAATGTCAATTGTTAAATTCATCAAAAAACACCGAATAAAAATTTGACTAGTATTCGCAATCCAACCATCATGTTCGTAATATAACACGAATCAGCTCGTTCTCCTCCTAAATAAAAAAATCAATTAGATATCAATTATATTGTCATAATCATGAAAATATCCAAATATCTCAAATGAATTTTAAAAAATAAAACTCACATGTGACATAATGAGTTTCTTGATCTCGTGAAGTTGACGAACTCAATCTGTCTCACAAATCAAAACATCAAACCATAAATTACGATGCAAACTCTAATCAAAACCAGTCTAATTCAAAAAAAAAAGAGAGAGAGAGAGAGAGATTATTGTGCATGTTCAATCGTGAAAGAATGGGATTACCTCATCCATATGTTTTGTTTTACAGGCATTAAAAGTCAGATTACCGTGATTATCCGTGGCAAACGCGCCAGATTAGTTAAATTTGACATGATCAAAGAGGAAGTATAAAATAAGAAAATGTAGTCGTAAGAAATATAGTAAAGTCACTAGTTATTACCCGTGCGATGCACAGTTGACTTAATCTTGTTTCTGAAACTTAATTTTATAGATAGAATTTGTAAGCTATTTGAATTAACCAACAATAGCAATATGTCCACATAATTAATAAATCAATAAAAAAAACGTGAGATCACACTGAATCATCAAACCAAAAATTCATGCGAATTTTGTAGATAAAATTTGCAAGTTATTTCGTAGTGGTTGTCTGTGGTATTGGTGGAGCACGTTTAATTAAATTGCATAAAATCTATTCTAAATTGACCGAGTTTTGGTAAAATAATAAAAATTAAAAAACTTTTATCATGAGAATTGAGGAGTCTTAATAAAATTAAACTAATCAAGTGAAACACATTTAAATTAAATGTGATAAAATATATATATTAACCGATTTTGACAACAAAAAATGGTTAAAAAAATTTTACCATGTATAAAGGAGATATCAGTTTTAAAATCTATCAGATTTTAATTTTTGACAGAAAAAAAAAGAATTTATATAGGTATATTTAGTACCATATGCATGGTTTTAATAGTTTTTTGTTTTATTTGCAAAAATTGTTTATAATAAGATGATTTTCTAAACTTGTAATAAATAATTAATTATTTAAATTAGAATCATTTGAAAAAAAAAACAAAAAATAATGTAAATATTCATAATTGATCAGATAGTCATGTAATTGAAAGATTAAAATCTATGAGAATTGATAAAATCTATCCGCAAAAAAATTACCATAAAATTTGGAGTTCTAATCAAGTGAAATGTGTTTAAATCAAATGTTATAAAATATATCCGGTATTGACCGATTTTGGCAACAAAAAATGGTAAAAAAATGAAAAAACTTTTATCATATATAAAGGAGGCACCAGTTTTAATTTTTGGTAGGAAAAAAAAATTATAAACTTGTATAGAAGGTGACACGTGGAAATACATAATTCATTTAAAACTTTAAGCGTACAACAGAAAGTCGTCATGTGGCAGCAACGACTTTTGTTTTAATAATATTTAATAGATAATTAATAGATTAGTAATTAATAATTAATAAATATAGATTATATAGTAGAAGAACAAATAACAAAGAATTATCCCGTGGATAATTTGTATAAATTAAAAATTATGAAAATAAAAAAGAGATGGAAATAGAAGAGTTTTAGTCAAAGTAGACGTGTATAAATTACATATGATAAAATCTTGTTTAATCAAACGATATTTGAAAAAAAAAACAAAATCCTAAATCTCTATCATAAATTTGCTCATAAAACTATATCATAAATATGTTTTATCTTATCAAATTAGTTTTAGGAATTTTATCATATCTAATTAGATTTAGAATTTTTATCTTAAACTAATTGATTTTGAAAAAATAAAAAACTTTTACCATTTCGAAGGTGACATGTGGCAGGACAAAATATGTTTAAAACTTTTAACTTTTCACAAAAAGCCGTCACATGGCGGCTTTTGTTTTAGTAATAGCTATAGATATATAGATGTTTTAATTATATTTAATAGATTATCCTAAACTAAATTAGAAGAGAAAAGAGAGTACGTATAAAAGAGAGAGAGAGAACGTCTAAAAAAAGAAGAGAGAAAAAATGGTTAACTACTTGATAATGTGATAAAATCTACTTGATAATGTGATTAAAATTTATCCTAAATTAAATGTTCACTTTTATCAGTAACTTTTTATTTATATTGTAAACTAATTTATCATAAACTAAAGTAGAAGAGAAAAGAGAGAGAGAGTACGTATAAAAAAAAAAGAGATAAAAAATTGTTAACTACTTGATAATGTGATAAAATCTACTTGATAACTACAAATGTGATAAAATCTATCATAAACTAACTGTAAACTTTTATGAATAACTTCTTATTTATACCGTAAACTAATCAATTTTGGCAGAATTTTTTTTTTTTTTTTTACAATTCATAGAGAGTGACATGTGGAAGCATAAAATTCCTTAAAAAATAAGCATTTAATAGAAAGCCGCCACGTGGCAACAGCGACTTCTGTTTTAGTTATAATTAATAGATTATTGAAAGGGTATTAGTGAATTGTCGAAGATAGATGACATAGGAAACTGAGCAAGTTATTTAGGTAATCGGGTAAAAGTATTCCAGGAATGAATTGAAAACTAAGAATAACTAGTCTTCTAGCCGTGCGTTCTATTTTTTAATTAAATTATCGTCATTCAAATTATAATCAAACAAAATGAAGACAAAACTAAAAGAAGAAGAGATTACTTCAATTAATAGCCAAGTATCATTCGATTAAACTTTTATTATCCAATTCCAATTTAATTAAAATTATATCAAAATTATTATGAAAATAAAGAAATATATATGTGTCAATTGATTAACAGTAATAAATAGACCAGTTTGGATCGTGATGCATCAATTAGAATCGCGATGCACTGTTGTGAACTAGGAATGAAAATTACGCAATTTTGAATCATGTATCGCGATCTATGATGCAAAAATCATGAATCGTGATACACATAATTATACATCAAAATTGTGCTTGGCGATGCTAGAACTGATGCATATCGCAAGCATATCTGATTCATTAAGGGTATACTGATCATTACGTACCAAGAGTGCTTTTTCCGGTTATAAAAGTGTTGTAGATAATAGTTGAATACCTTTCAAAAGAGACCGACCCAAATTTCACCATATTCTATTCCAACCTCTAAAAGGCTAAAAATATAAATTGGTCTAAATGACGAAACTCACCACATATTAATTGAATGACGAAACCTATACTAAACAAATTCAATTGTTGACTCAAATTATTCTATTTGTAACGATTTAAGCTCATTTAGGGCTCATATCAATATCAGTAATCAATAACAATCAAAAACCATTGTCTTTGCTACCTCTTATCTTGATATCTATTCCAGTAGTCTTGCCCCATCACCGAAGAAAAAACAAAGTATTAACTCACCTTATATTTTCCCAAGAACCAACTTCCATTGTAGTTTTTCTTCTTCACTCATTTTACTCATTATCCCTCCCATTCCCTATCCTCGAAAATCTAGAACTTTATAAATGGAGATCATCTAGATAGCTTTCCAAGTAAAAAGATTTTGGTACTCTACAATTTGAAGTAAATCTGACTACTTTTCGAACGCAACAGCAAATTAATTCGCCTGTGATTAATTGGTCAATTCATATTTTTCTTTGAAAAAGAGGTAACTTTGTACTACCGAAACATTTTCTCTTTGTTAGAGGAAAAACATGTTGCAATATTATTTGTTTCATTTTGTGATTTTACCATTATATATTTCTTGCTATTTGAAGTATTTGTTAAATTTTATTTATTTGAAATTGATATATTTTTTAGGCATGCCAGACATTTATAATTAATTGTGTGTATTAGTATTTTAGATGAACTATCTATGTTTTTAAAATTTCGAATATGATGAAATGGACAACAAAATTCCAAATCTATATATTTTTGTTGATCAATCATATATTTAATACTAATAATGGGTATTTGTGATTTAGTTCTGATCAGATGAAATAAACAAAATAATATTCAGATATTTTATTTAGTTATAATTAGTTGTGGGTATTTGCGATTTCGTTGAAAATATTTGTTTTAATAACTTTGAATCTGGTGAAGTAGACAAAAAAATCGCATTTATATATATTTTTACAGATTAGTCATTCAATTAAAATTAGTTGTGGGTATTTGTGATTCAGTTCATTGAAATTTTTTGAGCAATGATTTTTCTGAAGATCATTTGGCTACAGTAAAAGATTAACAATTGTATGCATAAAAGGTGTGTTTGGATGACAAAACAATTAATGCAGTAGTCTTAATTCCTAGGTGTTAGTTTCAAAGAATTATAAATATTTGTTTTTGTATTATTTAATTATAGAATTCATTAAATGTTTATAATAAATAGGGGTTACTATTTTAAGAATGTAAATTTTAACGGATTTTACTATTTTTAAACTACCTATGCTTTATATATATATAGATTTGGACTTTTGGGAAATACCCCATCATTGAACAAGAAATATGCTTAATGCTTCTACTCAGTTTGATAAAATGCAATGTAGGTGGATGTGGCTCGTTAGAATTGATGATTGGCTGAGCCATCAATACAAGGAAAACATCTCAATTTTTTGTATTTAAGTGTTGGGCTTTGGCCTTTTGGGTGTCAATTGATTGTATTCGTGCTCTTTTTAGATAATTATTTCATAGTTTGGATTTCCTAGTTTCCTTTTAAAATAAAAACCGCGTTTTAAGACATCACTAGAGCCACACCTAATTATTCAACTCCACATGTCAACCATTTCTAATCCCACAACACATGGACAGTTGGACATCAAAGGTAACACAGAGAACGAATTGTAACCAACTAATTAAATATTGGTTTTCTCTCTTCAACTAATCAAATTTCCTAACGGTAACTGATGGGACCCGACCTGGGTCCCCCTACGTGGACCGACCACGTGGATTCCAACTAGGCTTGGTCTGGTCCCACCAAGGACCGAAGACCATTCCACAGTCAGTCATCATCGACAATCATTAAACCAACCAACGAAGTACCGGCGACCACAACCTGCCGAGCACAAACAGGCGATCATGAATCAACACCCGACCATACGATCGAGGATCACCTATGCCTGCCGAAGCTTCCGGGATAAGACAGGTTTAGCCCGTAGCCTGTACATAGCATCCAGGTGCCTTCCCCACAAGAGTCGAGCAAGCCATGCAAGCCGCTACACCTTATCGACTTACTCAACCGCCTACAATCCACACTGCACACGCAACATGTTGACCACTCCGGGACTGCCAGCGAGCCGACCAGGGAACAAGTCCCACCAGAAGGGACCCTCATACCAATCATGACTCCAAATCTAAGCTACTATAAAAGGAAGCCTTTCCCTTCAAGAAAGGTAAGATAACTTAAGATTGCAAACTTATTATACCGCCGGTGATGATTAATACACACAAAGAGATTACTCTATACACTGACCGGAAGTTAAGGGAACGCCTAGCTCCGGCATACCATATATTACCTTGTTACTGACTCTCACACCTGAGGGCTGTAGCTGGGAAACCCCCAGCACCCTAACGGTAGTCTTGCTTTTAGGTACCTACCAACAAAGATCATCAACCAAGCCCAGATATCCTTAGCAAGTCGGTACCTCCGGTACCCACGTACACCGACGTGACCACCAAGGGCCGGACACGTCAACTCAGGTCCATTACGTGAAACTCGATCACCCCGTCTTCGTGGCGTGATCAGTGGTTCCGCTGCCGAACGTTGCAAGTGAAGTGCGAATTCATAACCAATGGATCAATGCATCTCTACCAAGCAAAACCAACCAGAGCGCTTAACAAACTACCACCCTCACCGCAAGCAAATTAACTGAGGTGGATATAGAACCGATGACCTCAAAAGCAACAGGCAGCCAAAGCGTCGCGCATAATGTAGAAGAGGAAGCTCAAGTGGATCAACCTCGAAGCGGAGGAGATGGACCCACCGAACAGAAAAGCTCCTCATAGAGGTAAAATTCTGGGAACGCCATAAATCTTACTTAGCAGGAATCCAAGAGGCCGAACTCAAAATGTTCGAGCTTCAGAAAAAGATAACGGCTACAACTAAGCCTCAAGAAGAACGAACCCCGACCATACAAGACGCCGCCTCAAAAGGGAAGGGAAAAGGGAAAGCTATATCCCGGCCCAAAATCCAGGCTAGGAAAAAGAGCGAGCGAGCAAGCACCTAAGCCCAGTGTTCAAAGCCGATTAACATTTCCCAACGAATCTAAGCGCTCCCTACGAAAGCACGAGAAAGGAGCGAGGAAGGGGAATCTAGGCCGAGGAAAGAAGCAAAGAACTAGAACATGTGGGCATTGCACACATTCCCAAAGAATGCGCGGGTACCCAAAGAGTGGTCAAGCGCCACCGAGGTACAGGTATCGACCAATAAACCTTCTTTGGCCGTCGAGCAGGAGGTCAAATTCTTGAAAGGTCGATTAGAGGCCATGGAGAAGGGAAAACCTATGTTATTGCCTCCTGCCAAGAATGGCCCGTTCCAAGAAAGAATGAGGAAAGCTCCCCTCCCAGATAAAAAGATTCCCATTTTCGAGCCATACCAAGGCCTCACCAATCTTTGTAGATCATATGGCAAGCTTTGAGGTGAAAATGAGCCGCTCGAAGATGAGGATGCACAGGGGAAAGATTTTTGAGGGACATTAAAGGGAAAGCTCAAATGGTATACGTGCCCGCTGGATTCGTAGAAAGTTGGGGACGAATTCAGCAGATGTTTGTTAACCGCTTGCCTCGGCAGGCTCAGCCAAAAAGCGCACCGACCGTGGGATCAACAACGGATTAACGAATCCAACCAACTCTACATGGATAGGTTCATGGCCATGGTAGACCGATCCGTATATTTCGGAGAATCGATTAAAATGTGCTTCATCTCCGCTACTACAGGGACTGATGAGGCAGGAAATGATGCTGCGCGACCAAACCTCGGTCGGGAAATGTGACGCCCACGCAATTCGGGTAATCAATACGAAGATGCGAAGAAGGAGGCAATGAGAAGAAAGAAGGAAAGAAGAAAGAAGCGGGACCACTGAACAAAGGTGGTCGAGGATCGAATAACAAGGAGGATGATAATAGAGGAAAAAATGTGTGGGACGATGTTGACTGGACCCCACTCAATGCTAGCCGTGAACACATCATGAATGTCCTGCTCGACCAGGATAAAATCGATAGACCTTACCCATTGAAAGAAACTCGGTACCCTCGCAACCCCAACAAACGATGTGCCTACCACAAAGATATCGGCCATACGACCGAGGATTGCATCAACTTGAAGAAGGCTATCCAAAAGTTGATTGACAGAGGTGAGCTCAGGAGGTTTGAGCGAAGAGGCAATGACCAGCAAGACAGGCCGAGAGAGCCAGAAAGACATCAGAATCCTCGGCCAGATAATGGAGGACCGAGGAATGTGATTAACACAATCAGGGAAGCGTCACCAAGTGGAACCCAGCTAAAGAACATGATCTACAATTTGAAGCATGTGGTTCACATGATGCCACGATCTGATGAAGCAGGAGGAATCACCTTCTGGCCAGGCGAGCTCGCAGCTAGTCAGACTGCTCGCCAACAACCTTTGACTCTGCGAGTGAGGATTCACAATAGCGAGGTGAAACGAGTTCTCATAGATACAGGGGCAGGAAGGGATATCCTGTACTACGCATGCTTTAAGGAAATGGGGTTGGGGAACGCCCACCTCAGACCAAGCAGTGTACAGTTGGAGGGTTTCACCGGGCACAAAGTGGCGGTGAAAGGAATCATCACGCTCTCGGTGATCCTCGGGGAAGAAACCAATACTCCTCGAACGGAGGAGATTGATTTTCTAGTGCTTGACCTACCATCCCCATATAACGCCATACTCGGCTCACCCTCCCAGACAAAATTTCAAATGGTGGCATCCATGGCCCATCAAAGAGTCAAATACCCTGCTGAAAAAGGGATTGGAATGGTTTTGAATGATGCCTCAAGTACTTTGGAGTATATCTACAAGGAGAAAACCCAAAAAGAAAAGGTGGTGATTTCCTTGCCCGAGGGAGAGGTGGTCGAAATCAGCAGGTCGACCAAAAGAAGTCGAGAAACAGAAGAGGAAATAATACCGACATTTCCTGAACCAACCCAAGCATAGCTTAAGCGGTTTTGAGAGACAATTTGGGAAGCGTCGTTTCCATGGAACAAGCGGTGGGAGCATGACTCGCTCAAAAAGGGAAAACAGGAGGCCTTCTAGTCGGCACAATGACTACCGCAGAGCACACAAAAAGCCCGGTAGTCACCAAAGTAATCACCATTGAAAGCCTGGACATTGATCACCAACCGGCCATCGAGCCAAATGGACGATTTAGCGAAATTGTGATCAACCTCGATTTCCGAGCGAGAAAGTCCGAGTAGGAGAGAAATCCCCAAAGAAGAGCGGCGATCATCAAGCTACTAAAAGAAAGCTTGGATGTGTTCGCTGGAGGATTGGCGATATGGAGGAATTAGCGAGGACGTCGCTATGCACCAGTTGAGCATCGACCCAGACTTCATCCCAATACAACAAAAGGCACGAATCTTTTCCTCGGAAAAGCAGACAGCTATCAAGGAAGAAGTGTCGAAGTTGTTGAAAGCCAAAATTATTAAAGAAGTCTTGTATGCAACCTGGATAGCAAATGTAGTTATGGTAAAAAAAGTAACTGGGAAATGGCGAATGTGTGTAGATTTTACCGATCTAAATAAAGCTTGCCCAAAAGATTGGTATCCATTACCCCGAATCGACCAACTTGTGGACTCCATATCGGGGCACAAAATTCTGAGTTTTGTAGATGCATATTCAGGATATCATCAGATCAGGATGTGGTTGGCCGACCAGATACACACAGCATTCCGAGCAGCTGGCGGGTTATATTGCTACACAATGATGCCTTTTGGCCTCAAGAACGCGGGGGCTACATACCAGAGAATGGTGAATAAGGTGTTCGGGGACCAGTTAGGCAGAAATGTGGAGGCCTACATTGATGACATGGTTATCAAAACGAAGCATTCCGACCATGCCAAAGATTTGAGAGAAACTTTCTCAAATCTGCGAAAGAACAAGATGAAGCTCAACCCGGCCAAATGTGCATTCGGTGTGACAGAGGGAAAGTTCCTCGGCTATATGGTGAATGAGAGAGGAATTGAGGCTAATCCGGAGAAGATAAAAGCCCTGACGACCATGGACGTACCATCCTCGATTAAATATGTCCAACAGCTTAATGGTCGGATCACGGCTCTTAGCCGCTTCATCGCCAAATCCGCTGAAAAGAGCTTGCCCTTCTTCAAGGTATTGAAAGGGGGCAGAAAATTTGAATGGACAAAAGATTGCACGAAAGCTTTTGAAGAACTCAGAGAGTATCTAGGCCGACCACCACTCCTCAGTATCCCAATACCCGAGGAGAAGCTATACATTTACTTGGCTGCATCAGACTCGGCGGTCGCTGCAGTCTTGGTCAGAGAGGAAGACAACATTCAGAGGCCGATCTACTACGTCTCTCATGCACTTACAGATGTGGAGGGGAGATATTTGGAAGTTGAAAAATTGGTTCTCGCATTGATCATTGCTGCGCGGAAACTAAAAGCTTACTTCCAGGCGCACTCGATCATAGTGTACACCGATTTCCTTTAAGAAAGATCATGCACAAACCCGATATGGCGGGCAGGATGTTGAAATGGTCGGTAGAGCTCTCCGGGTATGACATCAGCTATGAGGCCAGAAAAACGATCCGAGCACAGGTCTTGGCCGACTTTATAGCTGAGACTTCGTTTACTCGACCAGAAGGCGAGCAAGAGAATGCTCGAAAAATTACCCCAGCGAGCATAAAAGCGACAACCTCTGGCGAGCAAGCAAAAACAAGGCCACTTTTATATTGGACCTTGTTGGGTGACCTGATTCAGCAGGCGTAGAGGAGTGGAGCCAGGCTCTCACTGAGTATCTCGATTCGGGAGAAATCGACATGGCTTTAAGATTCGGTTCAAGACATCAAATAACCGTGCCGAATATGAAGCCCAGATCTGAATCGAGCTCGCATTAGCCCTGGGGCTAAAGATATAAGGGTCTACAAATGACTCTCGGCTTGGTAGTAAACAACATCTTGGGTGAATACGAAGCAAATCACCCAATATTGGCTAAATATCAAAGAATTGACTCTCGAACCTGTTGACTCGCTTTCAAGTATTGGGGAGTTGGAACAGATCCTTAGAGAGGAAATTCTAGCCGATCATCTCTAAAATTGCATCCTCTGAGGCCGAAGAGGTCCCTCCTAGTATCGAGCTCAAAGTTCCTCA
>JABEVN020003322.1:0-18624 GCA_013146195.2 Codonopsis lanceolata | reverse complement strand
TAGATGACTCGGGGAGGAATAGATGAAGGGTTGTGATTGAGGTTTGGGTGTGAGTAGATGAAGGGTTGATGATAGAGGGTTGTGCGTCGGTAGATGGTTGGGCGTCGGTAGAGGTAGTTGGTTGGGCGTCGGTAGTGGTAGATGGTTTGGCTGCGGTAGAGGTTTGGGACCGTAGCTCTCTTTTCTTCCTTAGCGGTGAATAGGAACTTCGGTACTTCGCCGGTAGTGGTTGGAGGGGGCTAGGTGGCTGGTCTTCAAAGGTTTCTGAAGTCTTCTTCGTTTTGGTTTGGGAGTGGGTGCGGGGAGATGGTGAAGTTGATTAGTGGTTTGGGTAGGTGGGCTGGGATGATTTGGGCTTGGGTTGAGAGGTTAATTTGGGTTTGGGGTGAAGAAGGTGAGAATGGTGGATTGGCACGGTGCCTTGTTCTTTTGGCCTTCCTTCATCTCCTTCTAATCCATTTGGCTGCTCCTCTTCGGTTGGAGTGACCTCTTAGGCCTGTCTTCTTTGCTTTGCCCTTAGGCGCCATCTTGGTCCCTAGCATTTGCTACGCCTCATCGGCCAAGTCTTTGGCCTTTGATGGAGGGGCCAGCGGCCATTTGATCATCAAATTTTCGAGAGGCCTTCTTGAAGGTTCGCTGGCGAGCTTCAGTGTGCTTCCATGATGAGCGGGTAACCAAGATAGATCAGAGAACTTGGCTTTCTCAGGGAGTGGCGGTAGACCCTTTAGTCGACTTTCTTGTATTCGGTATATGCTTGAAGAGCGAGGTGTGAGTTGCTTCTCCTTGGCCACTTGTAATCAACTCATCTTCTTTCAAGGAAGAGTTGACATTAGCATCATCCCTTAGAAGGGCATTGATCGGCTGCGAAGGCGCTTGCAGTGGGGTTGTTCTTGGCTTTCTCCACCTTGTTTTAACTCATTGAAGATGATGGCCCCGATTGAGGCGGGCGAAGAAATACGGCACTTGTCAAGTTGATTTGTTGGGCCGTAAACATATCATGTGCTCCACTCTTGAATAGAAGCCCTTGTCATAAGGTGGCGGTGGAGGCGTCGAGGCAGATTTGAGCATTTTCCCTTGAGGTTCCACGAGGTGTCTACTCCCCTCATGGCTTCCAGGGCATGTCTGACCTCGGCCATAGTTGCGCAAGAGCTCCACCAGTAGTGCCTTGGATGATAGTGGAGATTGATTTGGCTTAGCGGTAATGGAGATGGGGACGACCTCGAATCCATCCTCGTGAAGCGGTCTTGTTCATGAGCTCCATTCTCGATAGAATTCTTACGCGAAAAGATGCTATAATTTTTTGTCGTTGAGGAGAAAAGGGGTAGAATCGAGGCGTTCATATCCTGTCCTCCTTTGGCCGCTGCGGCTTGGCCTGCGGTATTCTTGATTGGTGAAGGTGTCAACATTCTGGAATATATCTTAGGGTCGAGCGACAATGATGTCATGAGAGGCGGGAAAGGTTGGATAGCAGGAAGGTTGACATCCGTCTTGGGAGGAATGTCGGTTTAAGGTTCAATTTCTTTCATTGTCTCGCTTGATTTTGAAGTTCTTGCACGAAAGAAATGCAAAATAAAAATTAGGGCTTTTCATCTCAACAACTAAACAAGTAGGAATTTCAAGGTTTTTGAAATAATTGGAATTTTCGAATTTCTGCAGAAAACTTGAAACCCTAGGATGTTTAGAGTATCCACAGAAATGTAAGGCATAAGTTTTCATAAGAATAAACGATGAAAATACATAAGCATTATTGTTAGTATTCTAGGTTTGTAAGAACAACAATGGCGAATCTTGTATAAACTTGAAAATGACCGTTTGAATTCCAAAACAATTTTAGGTTATGAAATGAAATGCGAGCGATGCGTAGTAAGTTTCAAGTAGAGAAAGAGGAGCGTACCATTGTCGTTGATGAGAAGAAGAAACAAGAAATTTGGATTTGCGAGCGAAAGTAGTTCTGAGAGAGAGTATGAATAGAGAGAAATATTTTGTCAAAGGGTTTCGTAAAGTTTGGCAAATGCGGTTCAAGGACTATTTAAAGCGCGAAAATTTTAGTTGAAAAAGCGGGAACTTAAGATATTTTCTTAAGTACCAAATTTTATCCTTGACCCCTTTATTGCTTTAGAAACCTCTTTAAAAAAAAATAGACTAAGTAATAATACTAACCTTTAAGTCTTAGGTAAAGGAGACTTCGTCTTCAGATTAGTCTAAAACTAAGTCTCTGGTATGAAAGAAACATTAACAAATAACTTTGAATTTAAGCGTAGGATCAATCATACCAAGATTTCTCCTTAAATAAGCAAACTTTGGTGGCATCCGGTGGTTTTGTGAGAATGTCGCCAATTGATGCTCGGTTGGAACATATTCCAAGCGATGTTACCTTTTCCACATGATCTTTGAGGAAGTGATAACGGATATCAATGTGCTTTGTCTTGGAGTGCATCCATTTGGATTTTTAGGGGCTGAAATTGCTGATGTGTTGTCACACATGATTGGGCGGTTGCGGTCTTGATGTTGTAGTCCACTAGTTGTTGCTTCATCCATAGGAGTTGAGAGCAATTTGCTTGCGACAATGTATTACCGCTTACGTGGTTGAATTTGCAAGCGATCCTTGTTTCTTGCAAGACCATGAGACAAGTCTATTTCAAAATTGACAAGTCCCAGGTGCTTCTTACGCTCACTTTGCTGCATAATCTGCATCGAGTATCCAACTAGATTGAAATTGTTGTTTTGGAATACCGGATGCCTAGATTTGTTGTTTTGAAACATATCTAATGATACGTTTGGCGGCAAGCAAATGTGACTCCTTTGGATATCTGCTGAAATCTAGCACAAACACAAGCAACAAACATAATGTCGGGTCTACTAGCGATAAGGTAAAGAAGTGAACCTATGATTCCTCGGTACTTGGTCATGTTCTCTTGCTTTCCCTTCTCATCTTTGTCAAGATGGCGGTCGGTAGACATTGGAGTTCGAATCCTTTAGGCTGAATCAAGACCGAACTTCTTGATTAGTTCCTTTGCATATTTGGTTTGGTGATGAAGATTCCATCAAGTCTGTTGTATCTCGATCCTAGAAAGTAGGTAAGTTCACCCATCATGCTCATCTCGAACTTGCTTTGCATCGACTTCTCGAATCTTTTACATAGGCTTTGGTTAGTTGATCCAAAGATGATGTCGTCCACATAGATTTGTACCAGAAGAGAATGGCCTTTGTGCTTGAGGATGAATAAAGTAGTGTCTATTCTTCCTCTCACGAATCCTTGTTCTATTAAGAACTTGGATAGAGTTTCATACCAAGCTCTAGGAGCTTGCTTCAGCCGTAGAGAGCTTTCTTGAGTCGGTAGGCGTGATCCGCTTTATGCGAAATGACAAATCACGGAGGCGTTCACGTATCTGATTTCTTGAAGATCACCATTCGTAAAGGCACTCTTTACATCCATCCGATACACTTTGAAGTCCATGAACGATGCATAGGCTAGAAAGAGTCGATTGCCTCTAGTCTAGCAACAAGAGCAAAAGTTTCATCAAAGTCAATTCCTTCTTCCCCGCTCGGTAGCCCCTGCAACCAGCCTAGCTTTGTTTACGGTGACATTTCCTTCTTCATCTCTTTTGTTTCGAAAACCCACTTGGTGCCGATGACCGATGATCAATCGGTCTTTGAACTAAGCTCCACACCTTACATCTTTCAAAGCTGGTTCAGTTCAAATTTTCTTGCATAGCTTCAATCCAGTTATGATCTTCGATAGCTTCATCAATCTTCTTTGGTTCGAGTTCCGATACAAATGCATAAGCAAACATAGTTTCTTCTCGAACTTTATTTCTCGTACGAACTCCTGAGTTGAGATCACCAATGATTTGAGAAATGGGATGATCTCTTGCTTCAATAACAGTTTGAGGAAGATCACTTCTGGTGGGTTCTTCCCTTAAGAATTCCGGAGTAGGTTGAGAAGGAGATTCACCAAAATGCAGTTCGAAGAAATAGAATCTTCAAAACCTTCATTTTCTCGTGAACAAGAAGGATGAGTGATTTGTAAAGGTGCTTGGGGAAAAACGTAAGAGATGGGTTCGTGGTCAATGTAAGAGTTGTTATCGGCCGGCAGAGTTCTCGTCTACCAGTGAAGGGTTAGCGGAACTTGAGGGGTCCTGCCGCTTTGCCTCGATGAGGAGTGGAAGTGGATGCTGTATTAGTACCTGTCTCATCATTATCAGAATCATTAGCAACGTTCGGAGCCTTTCTAGGCTCTAACAAGTCATATTCATCAAAAGAAACATGCACAGATTCTAAAATTTTTAAATTAGTTTTACTGAAAATGCGAAATGCTTTTGAATGTTTGGAATACCCCAGAAAAATTCCTTCGTCTGATTTTGCATCAAATTTTCCTCTATATTCTTTTCCATTATAAAGAATAAAACATTTACAAATTAAGATTTTAAGAAATCCTATGTTTGGGGATCTTCTCTCCATATTTCATATGGAGTTTTGTTATGAAACTTGTTTACTGTGGATCTATTTTGGGTAAAACATGCGGTGTTGGCTATCGCCGCCTGTAAATACTTCGAAGTTTAGCTTCGCCAAGATTGTTCTTCGCTCAATCGGTGTTATGTTCTTCCGTTCAGCTACACCATTTTGTTGAGGAGTACCGGCGGCAGAGAAGTTGTGGCCGATCCCGTGGTCATCGCAGTACTTTTCTACACCATTGTTTTTGAATTCAGTGCCATTGTCTGATCTTATGTCGCTTATGTCTTCAAGCTTTTGAGTTTGAAGTCTTCTGAAAAGAGTAGTGACTAGATCATACGTTTCATCTTTAGATGTCATAGTTTCAATCCAAGTGAATCTAGAGTAGTCATCAACTACTACAAGTGTATACTTGTCTCCTGAAATACTGGCTGTTGTGATTGGTCCAAAGAGATCCATATGCAGAAGTTGAAGAGGTCTGTTTGTAGACAATACAGACTTTCTTTTGAAGGAAGACTTGGAAAGTTTTCCTAGTTGACAAGCTTTACAACTTCTGTCATGGTCGGCAGACACCGTAGGTAGACCTTTGACAAGCCCATTTTTGGAGAGCTTGGAGAGGTGCTTGAAGTTGAGGTGACTGAGATGCTTGTGCCATAGCCAGCTGTTGTCACGAACATTGTTGGCTACTAGACACAGGTTTGAGAATCTCCCTAGAAGATTTAAGTCCACGACATAGACGTTTCCTTGTCTATTGCCGGTCAGTATTGTAGAGCAGGATTCACTGTCTTTGATGAGGCACTGGTTGGAGTTGAATTGGCATAGAAGTCCTTTGTCGCAGAATTGAGATATGCTCAGTAGATTGTGCTTTAAACCACTTACTAGAGAAACTTTGTTGATGGAGAGACTTCCTCTAGTAATTGAGCCATATCCAATTGTTTTTCCTCTTGCATTATCTCCGAAAATAACAGTGGGTCCTTTTGCTTCAGCTATATCTGTAAGAAGACTTCTGTTCCCAGTCATGTGTCTTGAGCAGCCACTGTCTAGGTACCAGATGTCTTTGTTTTCTGATTCTATAGCCATGAAGCATTCCTGAAAAGAAATTAAAGCAAACAAGGTACCCTTTATTTTCTTTCGGGTCCTAAGGATTAGCAACCTTTTGGAACCCATACCTGCTTGACCTTGAGAGAACTAGGTCTCTCAGATCTTGGAGTGAACCTTAGCAAGCATTCTGGTGCCAGATGGCCTAGACAATTGCAAGAGTGACATAAATGGAAAGTCCATAGAGAACTGTTAGTGACTTCAACTGAAGAGTACTTATGATTATTCCTTTTCTTGACATCCATTCTTGGTTCAGCTTGCTTGTTGATGGTAGACTTAATTGGTTTCTTTCGAATCTTCCTAGGTAGGTTACCAACAGACTTAGCTTTAGCTTTTCTGTTGATTACCTTTTCAGAAGGATTCGGTAGAATACCTTTAAGTTTACCTTCAACAGGTAAAGGAGCCTTGCCTGTTTCATAGACAAACTTGATAGTTACCGGTAGAGGTTTAGTAGGTCTACCGCCAGCAGACTTTGCCTTAGCATAGTTGTTGCCGGCAGACTTCACTTTTTCTACCGTTACCTTTTCAGGTTTCTCATTTGAGTCAGTCATTTTGGCTTTTCCTTTCTGAACTTTGGGGTAAACGTAAGGGACACTTGAATAACCAAGGCCTTGTTTCCCTATATTTCCAAATGTCTGTTTGGAAAAAGGTATATCATTAGCAGTCTCGGAGGATTCACCTTTCTCTATGACTGAAGAGATTGTCGGAAGAGGCACATCTGAATATCCTATGCCAGTTTTATCATTACTAGATTTTTGGCTTGAAAGGATTTCTTCGAATGCATCCTTGAGTCGCTCCAGAGTCAATTGTCTTTTGCAAGGCAATTTTCTCTAGGTCAAGTCCTTTGATGTGCTCAGATAGACAATCAATTTTGTCATAAAGGAATTTGTTTTCTTCCTTCAGCTTGATACTCTCTTGTTGACAGCTATTGAGAGTTTGAATCTCACCATTTGCCATCATAGATTTCTCACCGTAAGTTTCTCACGTTCTTGGCCGCTTTAACATAGGCTACTCTAAAGGAATTAAATTCTTCAAGCATATCCCGTTATCCTTGAGAAGTTCTTCCTCATCAAGCTATCACAGTTGGTTTCACTTTTCAACAAGGGACTGGGTGAAACTTTGACTTCATTTTCAGAGTCATAGGTAGGACCTGAATCATGAGCTATTAAGCATATGTTAGCTTGCTCACAATTCTCTTCCTCCTCTTCTGAATCAGTCTCAAACCATGTAGCAACCTGTTTGTCTTCTATATCTTCAGCCAACATACCCTTCTGTTTTTGAAATTTTCTAAAGGAGGGTTTTCGGTATGCTTCAAATTTTGGCTTAGGACATTTTGAGGCAAAATGACCAGGTTTCCTACAGTTATAACACACAAGCTCTTCCTTAGATGAGCTTTCACCATTCTTCCTAAAAGGTTGTTGGTGTGTGTTCTTCCTTCCATATTTTGTAAATTTTTGAAAACGTTTTACAAACATGGCAAATTGTTCGTCTGATAAAAAATCATTTTCACAGGAAGAAGTGGAAGGTTTGTTTTCAACAAGGATTTCTTCTTGGACCATGGTCGGCAAAGACACGCTTCAACTGCTTGTCTTGCTCTAGACCTTGATTAACTTCAAGTTCATAAACCTTTAAACTTGCGTAGAGACTACGAAGAGTCATCTCGTTTAAGTTCTTGGATTCTTTCATAGCCGTGGTCTTAACATGCCATAAGCTACCTAGAGAGCCTAGAACCTCATGTTCATTTCCTTTTTGTCATACGTTTTACCTAGAGAAAAGCAACTATTAATTACCTCACTGAAGCGATCGTATGCTTGTCTCAAGGTTTCCTTAGGATCCTTTTTGAAAAAATCAAACTGCTGGATGTATGTATATTTTCTATTATCTCTTGTGTCTTGGTCTCCTTCCAAGTATTCCACAAGAGCTTCCCACATCTCTTTTGCAGTTGTACATCGAATCACTTGCTGGTATGTGCTTGTGTCTAGAGAGCTGGTGATTATGTTGATTGCTTTATTGTCAAGCTCTACCAGCTTTCTATCATCCTCTGTCCATTCAGATTCTTCTTTAGGTACTTCGCAGATTCCCAAAGAATGGAGGCTAGAAGATTTGACTTCATTGGTACATGTTGAACCTAAAGAACACATTTCCATAATCTGTTGTCAATAGAGTTCATAAATCTCATTACTTTATCCTTCCATACATCAAAATGTCCTTCGTCCAATATTGGGACGTGGTTAGCATTAGATGTAGGCAGCATGTAGTGTGTTTGTGCCATTATATCGTATCTCTCAAGAGTTTAGTCTTGGAAAAACTTGTTTTCAAAGAGTAAGGCTCTGATACCAATTATGGGTCCCAATGGGCACAATAATAAGCTAGAAGGGGGGGGTTGAATAGCTTATTAAACACTTAAAACTTTTTGGTAAATACTTTGAAAGATACTTGCAATCTATCGAAAAGATTCAAGTAGCGGAAGACCTTCAAGGTAGTTGTTCCAGGTCTGCCGATAAGGACTACCTAGACCTTTACAAGTTACTTAAGTTCTGTAAATGGATAAAGATATTCAAAGTAATTTTGCGGTTAAACTATCGACAAACAGTAAGGAATAACACAAGTATTTTGGGATGGTTCACACTATAATGAGTGCTACGTCCACCACCAAGGCAGTCAACCTTGTATTTAAATTGTGCACTATGTTTTCCACTAGATCAATTACAAGGAATATCCCTAATGGATCGTGTACAAAATATTGACTTGTGTTTGGGGTCTAGGGAATTAAATATCTGTAAATACAGGATATTTAATTCGTGCAGAAGTATAGTTAATGAAAGTAAACAACAAGAAGATAGAACAATAAATGTTGATGAGCAGCTTCTTGTTGTTGATGAGGACTTCTAGATCTATTGAGGATCTCTTGATTTGCACTGAGCTGTAAGACTTGGAGTTATGGAGTTTCAGAGCAATCCTTTAAGTGTTCGATTGATTACATGCAGTCTTTGTTTGTTCCAGTCTTCAATGGCAGTATTTATAGCAGGTGCACTTCAAAAGATCCGTTGGAGAAGACGAATATTTCAACAGCTCTTTTCATCAATGCATTAAATGCATGGGGCTGTCAGTCAAGGATTTTCGTCCTCATAGAAGTCTAGAGCGCAGGGAATGATTTCTGAGATCTTCAAAAAAGGTGGGCGATTTAGGTGTCAGATCTGAGAGTTGTTGCAGAAACTAGGGGACAGTCTGCTTTTCCTGCTTTCACTGTTCAAGACGAAAAGTCTTCTTGCTTTTCGGAAAGTTGCTTTCGGCGGTTTGACATGTCAGGGAATGTCTTGGATTAATTCAAATAATTATTAGATTAGATTTGAATTAATCCAATAAGTCATTGCTGGACAAGACACGTCAGAAGAAACTAAGTGGACACACGGTCTGCCGTTCTTTAAGCTTTGAGTAGGTCTTCCGATGAAGCTTGTGGAGAGGTCTTCCGCTGAACCTGTGAAGTCCTATAAAAACTATACTGTGGCAAAGTTCTATACACAGTTGCCACGCTAATCGATACGCAGCCCGATTAGCCACTGAAGTATAAAACTAATGTAATGTATTGAGCAGATATAAATCTAACATAAGAATCAACATGGGGCATGACCGCCGACACTAGGCACCCTTTCCACCATTTGTGGAGCACTGATTGCAGGTAGAAACTGGAATGAACTATTCCTCTATGGGAACTGGTGACTGACCCAATGCAACCAATTGCTGGTTCAATATGAACATCCTGTTCAGATACTGAGATTGATTGTGAAGAGCCTGAGCTTGTGCTTGTTCATTCAGTGGGACAGGCTGTGCCACCGGATTAAGTCGAGCAGCCTTTCGACGTTGATTCAGTTGATCACGTAACTCGATCGAGTTGGCCCTTTGTTGTTGCAACCGATTTCTCAAATCATGCTGGGGTGGATCATTCGCTGGGATGAAACCAACCTCGCCTATTGGTGCATGTTGTGCCACTGCCTGGGATCTGGTCATTACCCTGCCTATTGGAGGGAGCCCATTCCTTGGAAGCTGATCAGGTTGGGGAACCCCCTCGGGTCGGTTATTGATTGGTGGCCAATCTCCTTGGTGCACAGACACATCCCCACCTACATTTCCACTTGCTCCAACATGTCCCTTACCGTTCTTAGCCATGCTAATAAAGTATGTCGATAAAATGAATTGAAGATTTTCTTTTCCGGCAACGGAACCAAACTGATGCTACACAATTTGGTCTTGGGCCGTTCCTTGCAGCTTGTAGGATATCTGGGTTTATGTGAAGGTATGATCTTATAGAAACCTGTCAAAAGAAGAAACATCTTAGAAGGAATGCAAGACACGGCCTCGCGAAACCCCTCAGGCGTGAGAGTAAGTATTAAGCTTGTATAAAGCAAAATAACAGAGTTTTGGTGTGT
Organism: Codonopsis lanceolata; assembly: GCA_013146195.2. Classification (NCBI taxonomy): domain Eukaryota; kingdom Viridiplantae; phylum Streptophyta; class Magnoliopsida; order Asterales; family Campanulaceae; genus Codonopsis; species Codonopsis lanceolata. The sequence continues at coordinate 8,647 of JABEVN020003322.1, read as the reverse complement.
AAAGAGAGCGTACCTTTGAAATGAAGTATTGTAGGGTATTTATAGCCCTTTTGGGAGTAAAATCCAGGCTGAATCATTATAGTAGAGAGATTATAGGTCATTATGACTATGATCGCGGTCTGATTGCATAACTAACGAAGTAATGGCTTAAATCTCGGGCCCGAGAGTTATCAGTCAATTATTCTTCGAGCAGCCTTGATTCCTGCTTGGTTAGATCGATGAGGAAGATTCCTGCTCGGGTTATGTGTAAGATGTTTACTCCGGGTTATTCTACTCGGGTGACCTTTTTCCTGCCCTCTAACGTCCACGTGCTCATAATGTGAAAGACCATGTGCCTGGCTCGTGATCATGATTTGGGCCGAGCTCATCAATTACCTTACCTCAAAAACAAGACATCAATCGAATATAAGGTATCATCTATCTATTTATTAATTATTACTAAAACAGAAGCTGCTGCTGCCACATGACGGCTTTCAGTTAAATACTTAAACTTTTAAAGAATTTCTTGCTTCTACGTGTCACCCTTTTATAAATTGTATTTTTTTTATTTTACTGATAAAAGCTCTATCACATTTTATTTCGTAATTAGTTTATGATAAATTTATGTCTCATTTGCGGATATATTTTATCACATTTGATTTCAAAGTTTTACAAATAAAAAGGGAATCATTAAAATATATAAAACGGTGTCAATATATCTTATTTCGTCAATTGAAATGACAGTGTCTAAATAGAATGTGCGATTTTAAAAAAATTATAGTTAAGGGGTACATTGCTTCCAGTGATAGTTGAGGGATTGGTGTTTTATAAGGGGTGACTGTTCAGAAGATTAATCGCAGAGTGTGACTTTGTAATGTGAAGATAAAACATAGGGAGAAGAAAAAGAGGTGACTGCTCATAATATTAATTGTAAGGGGTGACTTGTAATAAGGAGAGAAAAAATAGGAAAAATAGGGAGTTAAAAATGGATAACTATTCACACATGTGAATGTGATGCTAAATTTCAACCGTTAAATATTTTAAGAGAATTTAATCTCAACCTCTGAATAGCTCTAGTCAATTACCTAGCTGTTTTATAATATAGATACTAATACTCATGAATTATCATATAGATTATTATTATATATTATAATTATTTATTACAACTTTTTTTTCAGTGAAAATCCTGCGTTTTGAAAAAACTGTGTTTTTAAAACGCTGCACCAAACGAGGCCTAAATATGCTCCTCTTTTCAACCTCTCAAAAATCCCGCGTTTATTTTCGATTCTTTTTACTCCGTCTACTAGGTGTGATGCATGATTTTTTTAGTTAATAAACTTGTATTTAAAAGTATGGCTATACATTTTATAAATTAGAGAGTAATTTTTTAATGTTCTCGCTTATATAAAAACTTTAAAATTAAGATAAAAAATAGTAATGTAATTGGGTTAAAAGTTGATTGGAAGTTTTTTACCTCCCTTGTTGTCTTACTTCACTTGAGATTAGTTTTGGTCCCTTCTTACTCCGCTTGGGATTATTTTCGGAGCTTCAGACCTACGGATACTTTAGAAAATTAAACAAAATATTTTTTAGATATAGTATTACATTTATGCTTATAGTCGTAAATATTAAACATGGAAGTAATAATATATTAAATCAATAGGGAAATTTAGAAGGTTTCAAGAATTACTTAATTTGAGATTAATATAGATAAGAAAATAATTTTAGTTATAATAAATAGACCTAGGTTGATCCTCAAAAAAAGAAGAAGAAGAAAAGAAGAAGATAGGTCTAGGTTGAAATCAATAGTGCCAATGGTCTTCTTGGATTATATTCAATAAGTTTTTTATAGTCAAACACTACAACTGAGAATTATATTCGATAATTTGGGTGTAAAGATATATAGTTTTGATAAAATTTCATTTGATAATACAATATAAAAGAAACAGTAGTAATTAAATGAATCTATTTAGTGTGCATGTTCCTTGTTATATCGCAGTGAGATCAACTAGTTCGTGTTGTCGCGACTGATCCTTCAGGACAGCTTCGCGTTCAGGACGTGTCATTGGCTATGTTTTGACAAGGATGGTTATGTGGGATTCCGTAAATCCTACATACGTTGGGTAGTATTGTTAGTACATTAGAGTTACATACTTGTAGTATTCTTGAGTTGAAATATGTCGTGCAATTTGTAGATATTTATCTATTTTATACCACAATTGGTATCTTAGTTCATCATCTCTAGAAGTTGTTATAGTTTTGATATACTTCTATCGAGCAATGATTTGGCTCTTCTTTACTTTGTTTTTCTAGAGCCCGCCTTGGCTCGTGGTTTTTGGTTAGTTGATGATTTTCCTCTGGTATGTTTTAGCCGTTGAGTGGTTGTTTATCAGGTTATGGTTCTCTGTTGTAACGCCGGCCTAGGATTGTCGATGATTTTGTTCCGTGTCTGTAATATATATTAGTCATATATGTGTTCTTTTTATTTTACCCGACCTTCTTTATTCTTAGAATACTTATAAGGCTAAGATTAAGTGAAACAAAGAATGTAACACAGTGAGATTTAGACCAATTTAAATAGTTGATTACAGCTCCATTTGTTTCACGGAAAATGACTTCCGGAAAACATTTTCTCATTTTCTGATGCTTGGTAACCTTAGGAAAATGTAGTCAACGTAAAAGCTTTTCTGAGTCAACGGAAAATGAAGCTTTCTTTTCCCGAAAATGGCTTACGGATTTATTTTCTGTAAGTCATTTTCCGAATGTTCGAGTATCCTTCAGCGCCTTTCCAAAATTACACATATTTACTCAAAGTTAGTACACGTTTTAAATAAATGTTTTTTTTTTAAAGAAATGTAATTGTCAAATAATTTGAGAAAGCCTAACAATTTAGAATAGAAAGTTCAAATATCTAAAAGATGCATAATCATTTATCTGATTTTGCGAGTGTACAACGAAATAAATAACACCGATTCTAGAAGAAAGCTAACCACTCTTGTCAAAATCTAAAATTTACAAATATGATATAATTATTTGATAAAACTTTTCTAATAATTAATTCCTACTATCCATATGCCCAATTATTAACCCAAAACTCAATTAAAAGGGAAGTTTTATCCTTGTTTATTTATTTATTGATTTTTTTTTAGTGATAGCATGTCATCATCCATCCATCATTCTTTTTCTTTTCTTGTTTGACTATTCTACTGCACACACACCATAAATACACATACACACATAAGTTTCAATATTACACTTGTAAGACTACTCCCTCCTTCTCTCTTTGATTTTATTTTTTTCCTTTCTTCCCTTCTGCCATTCCGTCTTCTCTGTTCTCTTCTTCCTTTTTTTTTTTTGTTCTTCTATTACTCCTTCTCCACCATCAAAAACACAAAAATATACAAGTACAAGTTATTACTTCCTTCCATCATCTCCTTCTTGCCTCTCTTAGCCGGCCAATCACGATAAAATCAAATTTGTTTCTACCTCTCGAACACACCTACTAATTCAACAGGAGAACTACGAGAAATTTGAAACGAAAGAAGCCATATCTTACCTCAAATCGAGACCCGCGATCTCATCTACCGGTGGTTCGGTTCATCACCGATTACTTTAACTTCGAGACCTCAATAATATTTGCTCTTCGTGCTCAATTTTTTGTTTGTGCCAAAACCCAACTGGGGATATCTACCTTTGTATACCCAATGTCATGCCTCTTCCTCTTCTTGATCGAACATGCACGCAATTTGTTCATGCATTCATCCAATATATTTTTCCCTCTTTTATTTCGTCTCTCTCTCTTCCCGAGTTCGATCGAACTCCTACGTCAATTCTTCCCCCTTTTGAAACAGTGAAACCTCTATTTTTATTATTACTAGTAAGGTTCACGTGCGTTGCATGTGGTTAACACACTTGGTGCTAATGGGTTTTTAAAGTGATTTGTCAGTTTCTTAACTTTTTTGTTTACTTTTAATTATTGGATTCTTTTTGTGTTTTAATCTTTATAGTTTTGAGACTTATAAATTGTGTTGTTGTGTGTTTAGGTTTTTCGATATTTTGTTTTTCGGTAATTTATAATGTAAGCTTTTAGTCATTATATTGCAACTTATCCTACACATTTGTCTTTTTTATTAGTTATTTTTAAATCTTTTTTTTAATACCAAACATGAATTCATTCACTTTTATCGGTGTTGTAATTGAAAACAATTCAAGTTTACTTTCTTAGATAAGCACATTGTTGTTGGAGACTTAGCTTATGTCGTTTATGAAATTTATGACTCTCTTTGGAAAATAATAAACTGTGTTATAGAAATCAAACTGACAATCCCAAAGTATATACTTACACTCTAAAATACAAAATTCACCCAGAGTATCTATAAAGTCTCACTTTACCACCCAACCTAACTTTTGTGTCATTTTCATATGTCATTGTATAAGTTTTTTCTAGTTTGCCCCCTAGACACTACTAAGGTTACCAATATGACGTTAAGGTGCACATGGTATTTCACGTGAAGGACATTTTGGTCATTTTTAACAATGTTTTCTGTGATTTTATTACCCAAAAAAAAACTTCATTTTCTTATTCTCCGACAACGCTTTCTCTGCTTCTTCTCCAACAATGACATCTTATTTAAATTTTAAGTGAGATAAAACTCAAGAGTGTATAAATCTTTTATTCAAATTTTTATATAGAAAAATAAATAAAAATAGTGCGGAATCATATCAGAGAGAGATAACACACAAGAAGATGATCACATTCAGGTGTCAAGGCCGCCATGAATAAGAACCCACAAAAAATTAAAGTTGTCAGAGCTGCCTATGTTAAATGACCAAGCCACAAACACAATGCATAAGCATACACAATGAATTTCAAAACTCATATTTGAATTCATCACAGATGCATACGACAATGATGAGGCACGTCATGATTCAATCCGTCTTCATCGTCCCTAGCTTAAACTCCAACAAATTTCTCCTTGGCACCATTGATATGGTTTATGGTTTCAATTGAGCAAATTCTCGATTTTAAACATTATTCACTATCATTTTTATCACTACGATCACTACACGTTACATCACAATCACCAAATTTGATATGGAATATGGAAATGCTACAAAATTACATTGAGAGCCAAAGTGGATTTGGTGGATATCTTAGGGGACAATGTGTATTTTAGACTAATTTTGATGGGGCAAACATATGATTAGCCCCCAAAATTACACACTAAATCTCACATTTGACCTCAACCTACGGAGTGTCCCACTTTCATATCTTATTTTTCTATTTGTCTCACTTTACTCCCTCCCGTCTATGGGTGTTAAAAATAGTAACGTACGGAAAATGATATGTGCATGTCACATGAATATTATTTTGATCATTTTGCTGGGGGTGGAAAATAAGATTTAGTTATAACTTTATTATATAATTAACCATTTAATATTTAAAATGTGTTTTTAAATAAAAATAATAATAAATAATTGTTTCAATAATTCAAAAATAATTATATGACCAAATTACAATTTCCCCCAAGGTATCCACCAAATCGTATAATGTATCCCAACCTAAGGTTTGTTCCATAATGATATCTGGCGTTACATTTTTTTTCCATTTTCCAACCTATCCGTGATGGACGCTAGAATATTCACGTTAAATAGCACATGGTCTTCCACGTGCGGGGTAAAAATGACATTTTCATTATCTGCTTTAGGGATAAATGTGTTAAAAGTAAAAAATTCTAATCTCACACACTCTCCTTCCCTCTTCTCCCTGCAAGTGCCCATCTCGCTCCACCAAAATAGCCGCCATCTCCACTAAACCCTTCCCACTTCGGTCACACCTATCACAACTTTGGCTGTCCTTCTTCGATTCTAGCCAAACTCCATCTCTGATCTTCCTCATTCTATCTCATGCAAAACTCGCGCCTAAAGTAGAAATCAGAGGGTATATACTATACTTACTAAAAACCCTAGTAAAAACATGCGATTAACAAAAAACACATAATCCTTATCGATGAATTCATCGGAAAGAGAGACGGGCTTGAATGCAAAGAAATGGTAAGGAAAATGCTATCTTTAAAACTAATTATACTATATTCCTTACAACTATGCTTTGAAGAAGTGCAAAGTTGTTTTGAACAAAGACATTATTGCGCTTGAAAGCTTAGTAGTAAGGAAAATTATAAAATTAGTTGTAAGGCTAGCAATGTTGTTATTTTAATTTGTCTCATAATTAAATTTAGAATTTATTTAATTTATACACCCATCATTCATACACCCATCACCATTACCACCACTACCACCTCAAATAACACTATTAGCCTAGAAATCAATTTTTTTTTATTTTATCTTATTTCGTTGTTTAATTTCTTACTCATTTATTTAATGTCGTATTCCACATAAATCACCACTTTCATGCTTAAAATCGCCCCCCCACTACCAAAGATCCCGCAAATGCCGCCACAGCTATCACCACCATCAAGAAACGTGTCCACCTTGCCTTGCTGAAATGGAAATATAACATATCTTTAGCTTCCGTTAAGTGGAACTACTTTCTTCAAACGAATTTCCTATCGATTCTAACTTAATCTCTTCTCTAACAAAACATACAGATTTGTTAACTAAATTCTCTATTTTTCTTTATCTTCTTGACATTATATCACCTTTCCTTAACACGTTTCTCTTAGCTTATTCATACGCAATTACTAAGCACGCTATAGATTTGCTTAATATCTCAATTCTCACCAACCAATGTATTATTATAGTTACTATTTTTCATATACCTCTAATAATGTCATTCCCAACATATGATGTCTCACTTTCCGACATGATTTTTCTATTTGTCCTCTCCCGTCTATGGGCATTAAAAATAGTGATGGAAAATCGTGTACCTGAGAATTATTTTGGTCATTTTGCTTGTGGCTCAAAGTGGGATTTGTTATAATTTCATCATTTAGTTTGCCATTTAATATTTAAAGTATATTTTTAATTAAAAAATAATTATTTAAATAATCTAAAATTAGTTATACTTTGTCTGATATTTAAATCTAACATTAAAAAATGCATTACTCCAAAAAATGAAATTTAAAATTTATTTTTACCCCTCACTTTCTTTAAATCAACCCCATCATTTATAGACTCACCACCACCACCACTAACACCTCAAATTTTACCATTAGTCCAAAATTTAATTTTTTTGATTAGATTTTATTTCCTTTTCTAATTTCTTACTCTTTCCTTCGAAGTAACCAATTTGGAAAACCCATCAATGATAGACACGCCACCACCACAACCTTAAATTTCACTTTTTACAAACTCAAATTCATTTTTTTTGAATTTTCAAACTTTCAAATTGAATCTGAAACCCATATGGTTATTTGAAAATTTGATGATTAGGAAATCTCACAACGATGTATTTCTTCTAATCCACTACTGTCATCCCTAAAATTACTATCACCACAACCTCTAACACCATCATCCATGCGGTGGTAAGCACCGCCATCACCATCACCAAGAAACGCATTCACCTCGCCTTATTAAAATAGAAACATAGAACCTCTTTAGCTTCTGATTAGTCGGACTTCTTTCTCGAACGTCTCTCATTTCTTACCTCCTATACACTTTCGGTGTCAAATTACTAAGTAAGGAGAGAATCTAATTTAGGATGGAGCTACTTGAAAGGATGCTGATTGGTGACAATTTCTTTCAATTAAAGGAGAGTTATGGTAGAAGAAAAGGAAGTTGATAGCCAGGGGAGGGAAATAGAGAGATTCTCACACGTAACTACTCCGGGTTCTATGAAGAGGAGCAAGCAAGTTAAGACCAAAAGAGGTTAGAAGTTTGGAACCCTCGTTATGGGAAGGAGTAAAATATTTTAAACCTAGTTATTATTTGTGGTTACTAACAATGGTTTGTTTGTAATATTTATAAGTTAGAAGCGTATGATAGTTTTAAGGTTGCTTGTAGTAGTCTCGAAAATTAAAGAAGTAAACCGTAGATTTTGGCTTTTTGTAACAAAACGCACAAATTCATCAATTGGTTCTTCATTTTCTTCATCTTATTGACATTATGACACATTTTCTTAACTCACTTCTCTTAGCTTATTCATGGATAATAGCTAAAGACGCTACATATTTTTGCTTAATATCTTGATACCACTAACAAATCTATTATTATAGTAACATTTTTTCATTTACTTCTATAATGTCTTTACCGAAAGTAAAACATATTATTTAAGAATGTAATATCATATTATTTTTAGTTTCAAATAAATTTTTAGTCTCGACCGAGTAAGGGTATTTTTGTTATTTTAGAAAATATTGACGACATTTGTAACGATAATGGTAGGAGGGGAACCGATAAGAAAGTAAAAATACAAGACCGAAATAAATATAATTCAAACCGAGAGGACCTAACTTTAAAACATGTACAAGTCAAGGGATGAAATTATTATTTGATTATTAATGGAATTAATTAGTCCTGATAAATTCTTGTTTGACCTTTAATTAATGGTAGATGATTTATATATTTGAATCTATTTTTGTCCAAACATTATTTGTTGTCATGGTAAATTTACTTGTTTTGTCCTTAATTAAATGGTGGGTGGTTTATTTGGTGAAGGGTTATTTTTGTCCATCTATTAAATTGTAAGAAACAAACTTGACTTTTTATA
>JABEVN020003321.1:0-18630 GCA_013146195.2 Codonopsis lanceolata | reverse complement strand
GGGATTCCAATGCTGGTAGAATAATTAACACTTATGTTTGTGTAAGAAAATTGTTAGTCTTGTCTAAGTGATACGATTAAGTATTAGTATGATGGATTTTTTTAAGAGAGTACTATTTTTCCACTTTCAAGGACTCTGAGGTTGAGTTTCGTTTAGTTATCAATACAGAAAAAGGAAGATCATTGGGAAGGGCAAGCATAACCAAAGTAGTAGCCAGGAGTTGATAAGAATCAAACTAGCCTATTTCCAAGGAGAAGAATCAGTTGGTTTTTTGGAGAACATTTTCTTTAAATTTGCATGAATTTTTACGAGATTAACCACCCATATAATTTGAAAGAGAACTACTTTGTAATGTTTAGGAAATGTAACTTTCAATTTGTAATTATTTAATTGCTATTTTATTTTAAGTCAACTTTCAAGTGCTAATGACGATTAATTTTGAAGAGAATCCATCAAGCATCTTCTAAATGCACTAGGACTAGATCAGTGTGCTCTTTGAAATGTTTAATTTTTGGCAAGTTTCCCATTCTACTTGCCACTGCAATGTTTAATTTTTGAAACTAAGAGTGTTTTTACTCCATGGAGGATCTATTGTTTGAAACTACCTCCTTGGCATTAACTGGATGGCATGACTGATGAGTCACATAGCTGTTTGGCCACATAATGAATGTAAGAGTTCGTGTTGGTACCTAGTTAAATTTGGGGAATCCAACCCCAAACCTGGACCAAAGGATGTAGTACTCCCAGCCACTTGTATATTTTGAAACTGAGATGCTATGCTTGTGTCCGATAGTCATAGAAATTAGAAGCGGCCCTCCATTCATGTCACATGATTTTTTCTTTTATCTTATTCCACTGTGTATGTTCTATCTACATGGATCCTATCTTTTTCTACTTTGTTTATTTCCCCACTATCGGTCTTTTTTTTCTCAAAATCATCGGGCTCTACACTCTAACTTATGCCCCTTCACACCAACAACAATTAAGTCCACAAATAACTCGCAAGTCTATTAATAATAACAGTAGAAAATAACAGTTTGGAACTTGTTGGTTATGGCACACTTCTCACTTGGGCAAACTCCACCCCAAACAGCCCTACAACCCGTCACAAATCCCCCACAATCTAAGCTCAAACTTATAAAGTTCCCTTAGAAAATTACTACCCAAACTCCCAGTTAATTTGGGCAGATTATAGATGCCAAAACTGCTCCAACTTATGAATGAATTTCAGCCCTGAACAGTTTATCTAACCAGAATTTCTCCCTACAAAAGTAACTCACCAATTAGCACCCAACTACCTAGCAACTACTCTTACTCCACGCCTAATCACAGCAGGTGATAGGCTGCCCAAACAACCTCCCAAACCCAACAAACTCACGCACCAAGATCTGTCCAAACCTCGCACTGCATTTACGTCCAAACTGCCTTCAAAAACAGCCGCATTCCTGGAGCTTTTGCTGCCCAAAACGGACCAGCTATCAACGACGAACAGGCTGCCACGAAAAGAAATAAAACTAACGAAAAAGAAATAGAAGAAGTAGAAGGGGATAGGATAATTCGGCTTCACCAAACGAGCTTCACTCACTCGTCGTAAAGATAGCCGTTTGATCCAACAAACAAAGCTTCACTCACTTTGTTCAAGAATCGGAAAGAACAACGAACTCGTTCTTTATGCACTGCTTTCACACCAAAAATCTACCGTTTCATTGAATAAAATTGCCTTAAAAGGCTTTACAAAACTGTCCTAAATCTAAATGGAATAGACTTCCAAACTTTGAAGGAAAAGAACCATATACTAATTCCTAACATAATAGACTTCCTAACCAACTAAAAGATAAAGGAAACTAGCTAACTAAAAAATAAAATAATAAAAACTTGAGGCAGATTATTTAGGACTCTAATCTAACATCCCTTGTCCTGGTAGGAATCATGGTGGTCGGCCTAGGCTCCATGCAAACTCGTGATCTCCTCACTCGTTAGTACCTCCTTCCCAACTAACCTTCCAACACCATTTCTTTGAAATTTCTTTGCTTGACCCACACTTTGACTGTTTTCCTTCCGATGTTGATCTCAAACTTTCCCAGCATCTTACGATGTCTTGGGCCTTTGCTCCCGCATCAACTTCCTTGCCTTAATCTAATGTCTTTCATGGTTGAAAATCTTGATATTACTAGCCTTTTCATGAAGAAGTTGTTTCATTAGTTTACTTCCAAGTTTGGGCATATGAAATATTGATGTGGCTTTGGCTTCAGACCTGGTTTGGCTCAGCCAAAAGTAAGGCTTTTATATCTTTCCTTGACAAACCTGGTTCGATCCTTCAAACTCCCTACTCCCTACAAATGTGTTAGTGAAATAAACTTTTGGCACGTCAAATGTGTTAGTGAAATAAACTTCCAAGGCCTTGTTAATAAGTGTTTTTTAAGTCTTGGATTTTGTTTTTCAGATTTAGTCTCACTTTCATGTTTCACTTTTGTGGATTCTCAAAATTAAGGATGTCTTAGTTATCACTCAAGATCATATTCTCTTAATTTTGAAAGTGAATAACATTGGAAGTTGGATAGCTTATCTTCTAAAGTTGTATCATCATAAATCTTCTGAATTTCAAAAAAAGATATAATATGATTGTGGCAGTTATAATTACATGGTTACAACTAATAGATGCCTAGATCTCTATGATCGAGGGATAACTTTTTCATGCACACTTATGTATGAGCCTATGTGTATCGCGTGTCTCTTATTAGATATGTGTTTGTAATATGCTTGATCTTTTTGCAGTAATTTGATAAACAATGGTTATATTAGTCCTGTGAGGTTTTCAACCATCGTTTTTGGATTAGGATTTTTGCATAATTGAAGATCAACTAATAGCTTACTGACTAATTGGCTAATTAGAGTTACAGTATATTTGAGTTTTACATAGCAGGATCGCGCTATTGCTACTTCCTCCCCCCCTCTCTAACTCTATTCCATAGAGTAGGATTTTTACTTTCGTAGTTATCTGCTGCACATTTTGTCTTCTTTGGTTTGCTCCTTATTTTATTTCCCAAAGAGTGTAATCTCATCTTTCATGTTTCACTTTAATACATTTTTGTATTTTGCCCTTTATTATATTATCCGCTCCTAGATGCTCAAATTGTAGTGTATGTTTTCCTTGGGCTGATGCAAAACCTTTTCTTACTCTCTCTCCACAAATAATATACATATATGCATATCTCGGACATTTTATGTCTACACCATAGGCGTTGGCGAGAAGTACAAACAACATTGCATTCCTTCTTTATGGTCTCGATTTTGGTCTTAGTTGTTGCCTTGCACCACTCAATATACAGTGAGGAATATCTTGGTTATTTTGTTCAGTGGAAGTACCTTATGGAGTTTGTGCACTTCGAGTTGTGATGTTGAAATGCACGGGGAGAGGAGAACTTCGCTTGCGCACTGACATGGCCTTGAGCCCACCGCAAATGCCGCTCTTTTCCTATGCTATAGTTTCGTGTCTTTGTGGGATCATGTTCAGTGTTATTTGCCAAGTCTCTGTAAGTAACTGAAATGTATTATTTGTCTTATTAGTTTAAGATTTTTTAGTTGTTAATGCATTTAATGTTCAGTTTCATAATTACTGCAGCTCAAATCTGCTTAGATTGTCCATGTCGAGTGCGTATCACTTACATAGATGGTTCATTTACTCCATGTTTTTATTGTTTCTTAGAACAGCTGGATTTTGGGTAAAGTCTAACCCCTATATGCGTGCTTATCATTTTTGACTAGTGCAATTGCGTGAGAAAGTGAATTGACATATTCTGATCTTATTCTTAAATGTGTTGTGGCTTCAGATGGCGAGGTTGAATGAAGGATTATTGTTGTTCGATGCGATACTTATTGTGCCTATGTTTCAGATTGCTTGGACTTTTTTCTCCATTTGTACAGATTTGTGTACTTTCGTCAGAATATCGAGGTCTCTCCGTGTCTCTGTGCGTATGTATATGTGGATGAGCGTGTGTGTCATTTTATATAGGGTTGATACCGATGTGAAACCCACCAACCAGTTTATATGTGTTGCATGAGATAAGTTTTGAAACTTGTCATATGCATGTATATGGAACTTCAATTTGTTAAATCAATTTAGGTAGAGATGACTACATTCATTCATATATCTCCTTAATTTTAGTAAAATTCTAAAAATTAACACTCATCTTGATACAAGTACATATTTTCCTTCCACACTACGACTAAGTAGATTCCATTTGGTGTTATTTTTACCTAAATGTTACTACATCCTAATTAAAATTGTAATTTTGTCTCATGCAACTCTAGCCCATATACCAATATTAAAATTGTAACAATGAGATAGTAGCTCAATCTACTAGAGTGGTTGTTGGATTGTCAAAACTCAAGTTCTTGATATAAGTACCCATAGCAGGCTTTCCAATACACTCAGCATCTTCCACCGACTTCGGTATCCTTATATTTTCCAACAAAACACATATGGATTCCCCCACGCCTTTTATGCTTCGCTTGCCATTTTATTCCTTCTCTCTTCCTATAACAAAGAAAAATCTTTATGTCCGCCTGTCACTCTAAGCATCGTCACGCACAAATTGGCCTTAATCTCCATCACCTTGTAATCGACCCGAGTTAATTATTTGCAACAAGTCCAACCATCAAATGGTCCTGCTTGACCTTTCTAGGCTGCAAACAACCGGTTCCATTAGCCCTCATATAGGCAATCTCTCCTCAATCACATCAACTTCAACTTCAAATCACTATCTCCGCCGAATGACGATAACTGCTTAATATGTTCCCGAACAAAGAATTGCGGCGAATTCCGTAAAGAAGGGTAAATTGAAAAATTGCTAGTAAATAAATTGCCAAATGATAGACTTAACTAACCTTGTCCATAGACAGAGAAACTAAATACAACTATATTCTAGTCTCCTCAAACACACAACTTAAGCCTTGTTGAATTGAACAAATTAAACACTTACTTGAAGTTCACAACTGTATGCTTGTAATTCTGTTTACAATGACCACAAACTTCTTGATGCAGCTTCATTTCCTCTTTCTTTGTTCCCGCAAAGCTCTAGTCTGACTCGACACACTCAACAGAAGAATTCAATTTCAACCCTGGTCTCTAGGATTTAACCTCAAGTCATCCCACATTTGCAATTTCAAGCATAACAAGGGGTGGCATTCCATTATGGCATTCATCAGCTTCAAAAACATCATGTTCTTTTTTGTAAGTCCTCCTCTCAAAATCATCAGAATCTTCATTTCCCACCCTCCCCATTTTTAATACCAAGAGTCATGTAGCATGATGATCAATAGTTTACCTTGTTCGAATACTCTTCTTTAACAACTCTTACTGCTCATACACCAGTTGCTTGATTCATTACTTTCCTTTACCAAACTTAGTTTCAACTCCTAGCTTGACTCATTGAGGTTATCTTTTGAGCCACTCTTCAAGACTCAATAATCAATATTTCTGAATTAATATTATTATGAAGATCAGAATCCTCCAATTTAGTCTCTTTCACGGAGTCATAACTGGATAACGTCTCCAAATCTAGACAATAGTTGCAGCAATTGTCTAGAAAAAAATGTTGCTAGAGAAGATGCTAAAGCTTTTCTTAAGTGAAGCCCTTTCATAACCCAAGAACCTGGAACAACAGTGCATCAATTTACTCTCTTGATGGATCTTCACAACTCATATAGGATGAATCAGGTGCAATCACAATCTCAATCCTTGCAACTTTTCCACTCTGCTGCCATGTGTAAAAGTGTTGGCAACTCTTGATCTCTCTGGATCTAGTGTAGGACGGGTAGATCTAGTACCCTTAATTTATAGTGTAGATCTCTTAAGGTACCTCTTTTTTTTTCTTTTCTATTTTTGGCGTTATTTATACTAATTATATAATTTTTTGTTGTAGGCTCGGACCAACTCACCGATGGACGACTTGAGCTAGCTATTTCAATGATGAACGAAGTGATCTGTCTATTTCAATAGACATTTTTGTATAAGAAAGATACTTATTGAAACTTTAGTTTTTGAAGGGTAGTTGATCTACATATAATCTTTTTTTTATTCTACTTTTATGTAATTTTGAATGTTTTTTATGTTATGCTTTTGACTAATTGGGTACCAATTAGAAACTTATCTATATAATTAGTTTATGTTATGATTTCAATTAATTTCTATAAAATGTAATTGTTTTCCATTTGATAATTAGCATATATTTGACCCCAACAAATGGTGGTCATCTCATATTAAAACGATATCAAATACAAAAATAATTGGTCACAAATGGTATTTGGGAGGGCATCAACCGTGCCAAATACTACGTGGGGAGGCCAAACACAACAGTCCCAAATACTATTTGGGAGGGCAAAAAAACCGTGCCAAAAACTTTTTGGGAGGGCAACTGAACCGTCCCTAATACGATTTGGGAAGGCATCCAAAACCGTGCCAATTACTATTTGGGAGGGCAACCCAACTGTGCCAAAAAACTATTTGGGACGGAATCAAAACCGTGCCTAATTCCACTATTTGGGAGGGCAGATAAACCGTGCCAAATACTATTTGGCACGGTTCAACAAACTGTCCCAAATGCAAGTATTTGGCACGGTTCAACAAAAACCGTCACAAATGCACGCTAACTGGCACCACCCTATCAAACCGTCCCCTTTGCCGTCCCAAATAGTATTTGGGACGGTTTTGAGCCGAGACAAATGTATTTGGCACCCTCGTATTTAGGAAGGAGCAAATCGGCCCCAAAACCGTGCCAAATACTATTTGGGACGGTTTTGGCAGTATTTGGCACGGTTTTTTGCCTTCCCAAATACCCCATTTTCTTGTAGTGCATGTTTTAAAACAAGTATGTATGCTTGTTCGTTCGTTGTTTCAATCGTTGGGTTGTCCTGCGTAGTTTCGTCCGTTGTACAGCAGTTACAGACCGATTTTGGTACGCGGCTGAATTGTTTTGATCGAGGAACCCCCGAGAATAATTTTTTTTGGTTTGGGATTTTTAAGGCTTTTACTTCGGATATTTACAGAGTGGCAGGAGAAGAAATCGCGTCGTTTCGTCGAACGGTGTTCAAACCGGAGCCCGCAGTTGGTCGCCAAGCACTATAGTGCAGATTTGAGCGCACGAGTTAGCAGCAGTTTTTTCTTGATTTTTATTGTGAAATGTCCATCCTACCCCCAACTAACTTCCCTCCTTCACCCTTGGCCACCCAATTGAGGGTATTTTGGTCCCCCTAACTCCCTTATGATCTGATTTTTTCCCTTCCCTCTCCTCATTTGTGCATCCACCATTAGAGAATAGAGAGAGAAAGTGAGGTGTGTTCATGGAGGTTTTCCGGCGATTCCCGGAGTTCCGGCCAACTGATCGTCGAGTCGAATACGCCATTTCGAAGCCCTCGACGAATGGATTCTTTCCATCTGGTTTGTTTTCGTTTCCTTTGTTGTTTGAGTCACGATTGAGGTACGTTACTAAATCCCCTTCTTTCTCTCTCTAGCCCATGTTGATGCTAGGATGTTAGAGATGTATTCTCCTTGATTTATTGTGTTGATACATGTCTAGATGACATGTTTATGATGGGTTTTGATTAGTGAACATGTGGGGATGGATTTGTTTGAGTTTATTGGGTTCATTGAAAGGATTGGATATGAAATTGTTAATTATTGGGTTTAGAAACCCGGATGAAGTTGGAATCCCGAAATTGTGTCTTGCCCTAAATTTTGGTAATTTGTATTTTGAGCCCTAGGAAAAATTCCTACGACTTTTCTTGTTCGTCGGGACTTACGTTTAAGATCTCGAGTTTTGGTCGGGTGAGACCAAATGGGTGTTTTGTGATGATTAATGGTTTAGGACTCCAATTGAAGTCCTTGGATGACATTAGTATGAATTTATTGCTATACAATGGGTTTTATATGATTTGGGTAATTAATTGTGGACGGTGACTTGTTTGGATCTTAGGTCGGGCACGATAGTGCGTTGACTTAATTGAGGGTCGAATTATGACCTTGAGCGTTGTATAAGGATTAAGATTGTAGTTAGACAACCGTTTCGTTGGGAATGTAGGGAGTGTACCCCTTGGACACTCGGTGATTTAAGACTAAAATATTTGTCTCGAACCATGAGTTAATGTCTCTAATAAATATATTGAGTTGGTTGGGTTTTGATGGGTCTCATTTATATTAAGATGGTATTGTGAACCTTAGGTCGGGAACGACCTGAATACAAATTGTTGAATTTAGACTCAAAGGAGTCGATTGAAGATTTAGTTAACACGTGAGTAATAAGTGTTTGAATCCTACAGGATTTGAGACGGGTTGGTCTCGATTGGTTTGATCATGGGGTCATGTTGTAAGTGTATTAAATGACACCCAGATTTGATTATCTTTGAGAATGAACGTTTTGAGAACCTTAACTAAATTAGTCAGCTATTTAGTTGAGCCTTGAAAATTGGGTTTATGTTGACTTAAAATAAGAAACTCGTGAGAGTCATTTTGGGCGTGCATAATAGGCCACGGATTACTAGAAGACTACTTTAGAGTCTTTTTGTTTGGCATGACGGTGAATCGATGGATGGACAACCATGCCAGTCGAGATGTTACTAAGTGTACTGAGTGGGCACTTGTGAGTGTCGACTAATGATAGTCATGTTACGATTTGAGCATGGGTATGAGTCTTTAGATTTATCCATTGTGAGAAATAAGGACTAATAGATGTACGACATAAAATTAAGGGTAAGACTAGAGGTATAGTCTTGTTTTGGAATTTAATGTAAGGCTACTTAGTAGTCTTGACGGGTTTAAATTAAGGGTCTTTGAAGACGTCAACAAGTAACTGTTTTTGAACTAAATGCAAAGTTTGATTTATGGTGTAAGGTCAAGTAATTACGACCTTGGCATGTTTATTTTGGGGATTATGGTAGAACTCCATAAGTAAGGATTGTTCTTAGACTAAATGACTAGTCTTAATTTCTGGTTTGAGGTGAGAATTAATGAATTACCTCGGTGTGTGTGAGAATTTATTTATGACATGAATATTTTTGTTGGTCATATAATAGTAGAGTGTGAATCCTACTTGACTGGATCGATTGGGGACTCAATTCGGATTTAATGATGTTATACTTGAGAAAAATGAAGAACTTGATATGGTATATTGTTAACAGGCTAAATGATTAGTCTTGCTATGTGTGTTATACTTGCAATTACATGCTCGTATGTGATATTAAATTACCTTCCTGTATTTGTAATGTATATTGTTTAAGTAGGAATACTAACCTGCTTGACATGACAGGGTGATCGGGGATTGGAGCCTTGTTGAGTTTGGTTTTGATGAGGTCATCGGGTATTGAGGCCTTATCAGGTTTTAGTGTGGTTAGTCGATGATGGGACGACACATCGTCTTCATGAGTTATGAGACTCGTGATTGCGGTGGGTCGTCGTATCGGAGACTAAGGGTCCCACACGCCTCCACTGCGGCCGCGGTGGGGAAGTAGCTTTCCATTGTTCATAGTAGGAAAGCATGACCTTAGAAGCTATGGCACTTGAGAAGTGGTCTCAAGGCCGACGATACCAAGGAACAAATATCGGGAGCACATGTGATTGTGCACGTGATTTGCAGGAGCAGCGCGACAGAACAGAATCAAGGACGTGTACCTTCGTTCAATGGGTTTGTTTAGATTAGAGTAGCAAACTCTAATTTATGTTGAGATTTATACGTATACTCATGATCATCATACTGTTGCATAATTGATTTTTGAAAGGAAAGAAATAGGTTAATTATGGTTGATGCATTTACTTGAATATCATTATACGGCATGAAGGTTTTTGAATCCAGAAATGATAGAAAGGGAAATTATGAAGTATTGAAACCATTGTGATACATGTTCATGGATTATTACTATTTAACATTATGCCATGATTATTTAATAACCGTGCATAATAATATGTTATTTATAGTAGCGTACTGGGTCATTATGACTCACCCCGTACCTTGTTTAGTTGCAGTTGTTCGTTAGCCACGAAGAGGGCGAGTAGATCGTGACTGTAGCAGTGCAAAGTGGATTGGTAGACTAAGATGAGATCGCGTGTTCGTGTGGTTCGAGTTAGATTGTATGGTTCACTTGTCGCAGCCGACTCTTCCGAGTTATACCTCGCGGAGTCTCATTACTTATAGCATCGTTACTTCCTTTTATGTACGTTATTCTTGTGAGGTCGACTTTATGTAAAGTCATATAGACTTTACGATCGAGTAGATCATTTGGGTAATTTTTTGGCGGTATTTTGTAGCCGACATGTTTCGTCGAGCTTGTGTATTTTAATTCTTAGTATTCATTTAGTTATCTTCCGGGCATGCAGTAGCCTCGGGGCCTTTGGTTAGTCATTGTTGTTGTCTCTGGCTTGTACAATCATTGAGGATTATATTTATTTGTATATCAGGTTGGGTTCTTGTTGTTTCACTGGCGTTGTGTTGCCGATGGTTTATTGCTCGTGCACATTGTTGCGTCACACGGTTCGAATTTTTGGGACCAATAGATTTACCATCTCTTTTGTTGTATTTAGCTTTGAGCTTGATAGCTCGGGCGTGTTGTTATTTTTTTGCTTCCGCATTTTTAATTCCTTGTTCTGCCTAGTCGTTATGACTTTACTTCCTCGTCAGAGCTTGCGTAGCTCGACTGCTTGACTTGTGCTAACATGTTTAGCAGGTACTTATCGGTTGTTTATCTTCTTTTAGAGGTCGACCATAGGATTTCATGCTGAGGTTCAAGTAGGGTCCTTTCAGAGAAAATCAAAGCTGATTTCAAGCTAATGCAAGAGGAAATTCGGTCAGTTAGAGCCCAACAACCTCCACCAATGTCTATGTAGTTTGACGGTTAGACAATGTCTTTCGTTAGTCACTTGAAGGCTCTCAACATTCTCCACACTTTCATGTAATCCGACACTTCGACTATGACTTTTGAATGAAATGTTTAAACTTGAGTTGTTTTAAATGTTTGATTTTAGATTTAATTTTTTTTTGTAAAATGCGAAATATGAAACGTTCAATCAGGTATGATAATTTATAAACAAATATTTTATGGTAAAAACAAATATTTTATTATATAGATTACGAACTCGTAACAGAAATATATAAACATTGTAATGGAAAAATATGTTGCAAAAATGCAATGAAAACGTTTGTTGCAATAATGTAACAAAATATGCAACGAAAAAGTCTGTTGCAAGAATGCAACAAAAAATGCAATGAAAAAATCTGTTGCAAGAATGCAACAAAAAAAAATATATGTTGCAAGAATGCAACGAAAAAAGTTTGTTGCAAGAATGCAACAGAAAAAATTAGTTACTATTTGCAATGGACGTTAACTGTTCTTGGAAGCACGTTTGCAACCGAAAATTTTGAAATTGCAATGCTTTGTTTTCATAGCAATATCATGCAACGGAATACATACGGTTGCACAAAATTTGCAACGAGTGCTTTCCAAACCGAATTTGCAACAAACTTTTTCCATTTTAATCATCTAATTGTAACGGATTTTCATTTTTTGTAACCGAATTTTCTGTTTCAATTGTTTAGTTTTCTTGTAGTTTGATAGAGCTACATTTCTATGGTTCCTTCATTATACGCTTAGCTTTAGGCCGAGCTAACTTGGTTGTTCGCCGAGATTGAACTATAGCCTTTAGTTCGAATGGGAAAAGAGAAGCTAGTTGTGACGAGCTGACTTTAACTCAACTTCATGCAGGCCGAGGTATATTCCACTCGGCCTACTTGGTCTTCCTTAAGCCAGCTCACTAGTGGTCGATCCTAAAGTGTTTCCACCTAAGCAGGCTCATGCCAAGCTTCTTTAGGTGGGGAGTAACTTACAAATGATTTATGCAATAATAAATACTATAAAAAATAATCTTCCATATCTAATCAAAGTATGTGGAGATATTACATGGAGCTGTGTAGAATTTCAAAATACCATATCTAAAAGAGGAGAAAGAAACCAATTATTTGATTCGTTCATAAATAATTAATGTACTACTTAATAAATTTACTCTTACTTTTTTATATATATTTTAATTATAACAATATTTACAAGAAATTTAAATTAAATTATATTTTATAATAATATTTATAATAAAATAAATTAATTTTAATTTACTCGTAGGTCACCAAACGACCCCGTAATATCGATCTTATTAATGATACGTAGTCAACATTATATGATGTAGACTACTAATCTCAAAGTCGGTCAACACAGATGATGTATCATCTAAGAAATTGACAATAACATGCATTGATATATCTGACCACCAAGACTTAGACTTTGATGGTGGAGATAAGTTATTTCAAAGTATTATATACTCCATCAACTAATACATTGTAGAGGAAATTTAAAGACCATAATTATTAGAAAAAAATTGCTCGTCGATCCATTTTCTGAAAATTTTAATCGCTTAAATACCTTTTATTTTTGTTAGCAATTGGGCTCGTGACCTGATTATTTACTTCCATTCACATGAACTCTATTATATTATTAAAGGTTCATTAATTTTCTAATCTGAAAGGGTTTGGAATTGACTTAACTTCAGATACAAGAATATAAATTCTCTTACAATAATATTAATGGGGTAAGTAAATTAATAAAATTCTAACTAGATTACACAACACAAAGAGAAGAATAGGTAGTCAACCCTGTCACTATATGATATCTAGACTACTAATCTCGATGTCGGTCAACACGAGATGATGTATCATCTAAGAAATTGACATGCATTGATATATCTGACCACCATGTCTTAAGACTTTGATGGTGGAGATAAGTTATTTCAAAGTATTATATACTCCATCAACTTCCAATTCGGTCAAGTCAACCTATGGACGAGAGCTTAAAATCTATGTATTATAATGGATTAAATAATTATTTGGTCCCTGAACTATTTCAATACTATGCGTTTGGTCTCTGTATTTTTTTTTGAAATGTGTTTGGTCCTTAAATTAGGTTTTTAGTGAGAGATTACCCCCTGATGGGGTTACCCCCAGTTTTGCCATTATGTTTTTTTTTTATCCCAAATTTTCCCTTACGTTTAGTGGGCCGTATACTAAACCAGACACTGTCGTTTTATTAAGGACCAACCTCATTTCACTCAATTCATCATCTCACTACACTACCATCTCCCCTCCCAACACTACGCCAAACCCTAAATTCAGAGATCATGATCTAGTCGTCTTCTGAAGAATCCTAGGCATTAAAGAAAACAGGTAGGAAATTAATTAGTGTTTATGTTTTAAAACGTTATTTTAATTTGTTAATGGCTTTATTGGAAAAAATTAGGGTTTATGTTTTCATTCGATTTTTGATTTTTTGTCAAGCTTAGTTCTTTCTCAATTTGATTGTGCTTTATGGTACTTGTAGTCGATTTTTAACTGACATTTTCTCCTTTCAATGTCTGATTATGTTTTAGAAGTCAATTGGTACGAATTGGGCCTCCTATAATGCATACTTTTTTGGGGCTTTTATGCTATATGTTATCTTATAGAAGTTTAGGTCATATTTTATTGGTTTTGTTGGATGCTCCTGCTGTCACTATCTTATTGTTGTTGTCTAAATATGTGGTCTCTCTGTTAATGTTATATGAATTGAAAGTTGTTCCTTTGTTAACTCCTATGTCCGTAAAGTTATACTTGGGGGACAAAAATTAGACCTCTTATTATTGTTTATGATTATCTATTTATATTCTATTGGACCACCTAATGTGCATATGTAGTAGTGTAGCATGGAGATGGGGTATGTTTATAAAGGTAATGTGTGGGGGGCATAGTGGGGGACAAAAATTGTACCCCAACATTATTTACCATTGATGTTGTCTACCACCAAGGCTATTTCTCTGACGTATATACCATTTGTTTGCAGAATGTGTATCTTAAATTTAATTGGGCACCATGGGGGTAGATTTGTGAAAGATGGTGTGCTAAAATACAATGGGGATAGTTTTGAGGTTATTGATGAAGTTGACACAGATTATATCTCTTTTGTTTGCTTAAAGAGTGCGGTTGAAGAATCATGTCATTATAAGAATGTTAAGTGTATTTGGTATGTGATTCCAGGAAAGGATTTAGATACTGGACTTAGAAGGATGTATAGTGATGTAGAAGTGAACATAATGTGTGATGTAGCTGATACGTCTGGTTTCATAGATATTGATATGTATGTTGAACATGATGTAGATAAGCCTGAGGTAGTTGATTGCGTAATTGGTACACTGGAAAGTAGGGCTCATGATGAGGGAGAGGAGGGATGTGATGCTAATGATGCTGAGGGAGAGGAAAATTGTGAAGCTAATGATGATAAGGGAGAGGAAAGCTGTGAAGCTAATGATGATGAGGGAGAGAAGAGATATGGTTATAGTGATGAAAGTAGTAATGATGAGACGTAGATTATTGAAAGTGAAGAAGTAGATTGTGAATATAGTGATTATGATGATGAGGATCGATAGTGATCATAATCAAACTAATTCAATGAAGAATGCAGAATCTCAGAAAACAAATGATGATAACCCAGATATGACCCAACAAGAAAATGGATGCAATTGAGAAACTGTAACGCCCCAAACTCAGTGCCGACACCGCGGTCCCATAATTTGGCCACGTCACCAATTCTAAACACTAACTCACAAAATATCCAAAATAAAACATTCAAATTTTCCTATCCAAAATACATAACGGTCTAATACAAATTCCAAAATATAATAAGCACCATAAGTCCCAAACAAATGTTTAATCCTTTAAAAAAAAATTTGTCAAATCTAAGAAAATTAATCTTGTCCGAGCCACTCTACAAATGATCCACCTGATCCCAAAAGGATTTCAAATTTTACTTATGACCTGAAGAAAAATAGAAAAAAAAAAGGTGAGCGAACAATGTCCAGTAAGTTCATATACAACCCCTCTGGTTTCTAAGGAGGAGTTGACCACAAAAATTATATTTCGCCAAAGGTCAAATAATTTAACAAGACTAATAACTGAATTTATTGGATATAGAAATAATAGAATCAAATACAGTACTATTTAGGAATTCCAAAAGATAAAGCTCAAAACAAATACGAGATATTCAATTGTCGCCAACCGTCCCATTCCAGTTGGAAACAAAGAGCACACGCAGATTCCATGATCACTTAAGTGGTCAATTCGACCTGACTAACTGCCCCAACGGGCCTAAACCCGCAACGGGCCTAAAGGTATATCCGGATAACCTCACCACATGTCCAGTGGTGTCAAATAATTCAAAGTTCACAAATGTTACATATTTCACGTAACAACTTATTTTACTTAATGATCACAGAAGAGTTCCAAATAAAGTCAAATGTCCAAAAATATATGTAATCCATTTTTCCAACGGATTGATATTTCAAGAAGGCAAACATGGGTTACAAAAGTTTCAAAATTCATATTATGAACAAAATAGGTTCGACGGAGTTCAAAGCAAATATCGGCGAATGCCGAACATGGGTTTACAAAGAAAGTGTCAAGCCAATAAAATTATAACTGAAGCCTACCGAATAAAATATGAAGATCAAATAACTTTAAAAGAGTATAATCCTTTACCAAAAAGTAGTGGACAATTAGCTTGTACGCGTAAGGCACCAATGCTCGTACCGACCCAAATCTAACAACAAATACAAAAAGACACTAAATTATTTTAAACAACATTTTACCCGCATCTAAGTAATTAAACTAATTTTATTTTTATAACTTCGTTTTATTTAATTTAATTTATTTTAATTTTTCTATGGGATAAGTGTACCATTAGTCCCTGAACTTTGGCCAAGCACACCATTAGTCCCCAAACTTCCAATAGTTTCACCACTGACCAAAGTAGGGCTTTTTGGCTCATCGGTGGTCCCTAGCCCCTCACGCCGTTTATTATCTCCGTTAATGAACAATTGTGCAGCTCAAGTGAGGGCATTTCTATCTTTTCCGTAGGCTTCAAACATCAGGGACTAAAGGTACACTTAGCCCATTAACGGACAATCGATATTGAGAAAATTTTCAGTTTAGGGCTTAGGTTTCACGGTGCGATTGTGTGAAAATTGAGCAAATTAGGGTTCAGAAGGTGAATTGAGGAACAACTGAAGGATTGGAATCAAGTTTCGCTGTAAGATGGCTACTGTATGGGATATTCGGCAATCACACTGGCCTATGGATCGCGATAGCTCATATTGTAAGTATCTCTTTATCCCCTTTTTGAAATAGTTTGAAAACTATAATCCTTCTGCCAATAGTGATTTCGATATTTGATATGAAATATTATTTTGTGTATTTATGGGAATTTGTCCCCCACTCCCTTCGTTTTTCGTTTATCCCCTTTTTGAAATGTTTGATGTTGTCCCCTGGCCCATAATCCCTCTGTCAATAGTTGGGTAGTTGTTTATAAGAGTTGTGGTCCTTTTCTGTTTGTTTACATTTGTTAAGTTTTGTGCTTTGTGGACCATGTTGCTTTATGTTTGTATGTATGTCTTTATTTATGTCTTTATATATGTCTTTATGTAGGAAAGTGTAGGAAGGTTTCATGATTATATAGCTCTTTATAACACTTTCTTAGCGTCAATAGTTTAGTTGTTTATAAGAGTTGTGGTCCTTTTATTTGTTTACATTTGTTATGTTTTGTGCTTTGTGGACCTGTATGTCTTTATTTATGTCTTTATATATGTCTTTATGTAATGTATGTATGGTACATATGTATATATGTATGTAGTTATATATGTATGTCTTTTGTCTTTATGTCTTTTGTGGTCCTTTTCTATTTGTTTACATTTGTTAAGTTTTGTGCTTTGTGGACCATGTTGTTTTATGTTTGTATGTATGTCTTTATTTATGTCTTTATATATGTCTTTATGTATGTATGTATGTATGTTTTTATGTACATATGTATATATGTATGTAGTTATATATGTATGTCTTTTGTCTTTATGCAGTCAAACAGGATCTGTTTTTTACCTTGAAAGTCCATCATGGGGGTCACTTTTCATGTAATCCTGTGGTATACTTGGAGGAAAATTGATTATGTTGACTATATGATGAATGAAGACTTAAGGATGAGTGTGATTCATAAGATTTTAGAGAAATTAGGAATTGTGGGTGAGACTAGGTTTTATTACTTTTTAGAGCCAGGGTTTAGCTTGGAGAGAGGGTTAAAACTATTTGCAGATGATGAGTCTTTAAAAACTATAGATGGTTGGGTGAAGGTTGAAAAAGAAATTCAGTTATTTGTTGAGATTGACTTTTCTGGTTATGTGGCTTTGGAAGAGGTTAGTGAGGAACCAAATATAGATGTTACTAAGCAGAGGGTGGGGAATACAATGAAAAAGAGGACATTGTCTTCATATATTGTTAGTGATGATGTTGACATCACTGATGAACTTGAGCATGAGGTTGCAAATGATCCAGTAGGTGGGGCTGAATCACTAAGTGAGGATGAGTCACTGTCTGAATCTAACTGTAGCCTTGAGGCTGAGGTTGAAGATGATTTAGAGAGTGAGAATGACATCTCAGATAATGATGAAGTGAATGATTTAATTGGAAGTGGATTTCAACAAAGAGTGGACAAGGGTAAAGGTAAAGTAGGTTATGATGATGAGAGTGATGATGTCAGTTCAGAATATGCAGATACAGATGAGTTGAGGAGTTTAGGCACAACAGATGAGGAAGGAGAGTTCACTAGATGGGAAAATGCAAAATCCAAACGTCCACAGTTTAATATGGACACTGATTTGAAGGACCCAAAGTTTGAAGTAGGGATGACATATACATCAGCTAAGGATGTTAGGACTGCCATTTACTCATATGCAATTGCAAATAGGAGGGATGTGATATTAAAAAAGAATGACAAGCGTAGAATCAGGGCAATATGTAGAGGGAATAGTGCATGCCCATGGGCAATACAGGTGAGTTATAGTGAAATCAACGATGATTGGGAAATCAGAACCTATAAGGATGAACACATGTGCAATCTGACTCGTCAAATTAGATATGCAACAGCTTCTTGGCTTGCAAATGAATATATGGAGGCTATTAGATCAACTCCTCAGTGGCCTACAGAGTCTTTTAGATTACATGTGAGGACAGACAAGTCACTTGATATATCTAAGAGTCAAGCATACAGAGCTAAGAAGATTGCAGAGGATTTGATATATGGAAATCATGCAGAACAATATGGGCTTCTTAGGGACTATGTAGGTGAGGTTTTAAGAACAAATCCTGGGTCAACAATAAAAATTGAATTTGAGGATTATAATGAAGAAGACACTGTCAGGCAGTTCAAGAGATTATATTGTTGTTTCTGGGGCTTTAAAGGAAGGTTTCATGAGTGGGTGTAGGAAGGTGTTAGGATTTGATGGAGCCTTTCTCAAATCCATTTCGGGACAATTACTTTCAGCAGTTGGCATTGATGCTGACAATGGATGTATCCAGTGGCTTATGCTGTGGTTGAGACAGAGAATAAAGATTCTTGGAAATGGTTTCTTGAACTGATAGTTGATGAATTTCAAATCACCAACCAGCAGCATTGGGTTTTTATTTCTGATGAACAGAAGGTAAATATACATTGTTAATATTTATTTGTTAATGAATTTATTTGTTT
>JABEVN020003320.1:0-18635 GCA_013146195.2 Codonopsis lanceolata | reverse complement strand
TTATGCTACAAATAGATGTGCCTATAGACTATTCAATCTTAGGACAAGAACTATTATGGAATCTATGAACATTGTATTTGATGATCTATCTGATTTGGGTAGAAAAGTGCTGAAGATAGGTTGATGATCTCCTAGAAAGGCTACAAACTTCGAATTTGAAGTTATTCCAAGTGAAGAAACTGCTTCAAAGAATGTTGGAACGAATGAAGGTTCCAATGTACCTTCATCGGGGACTTTATTGAAGAATGCTGAATCTAATTTTGATTCTGATGAAGAGAAAACATTACGAACAGATCCAAAGACCTTCCCAATAGAATTTGGCGATCACCCTTCTAGTTTAGTGATTGGTGAGTAAGTGCATGTGTGCAAACAAGAAAAGGAGAAAAGGTTAGTTACAAAGACATGGTTAAACTTGTTTGTTTGTCTCTTGAATGTTTGAAAGTGCATACTTGTTGCTATTTTTCCGAAATAGAACCTAAGCATGTGGTAGAAGCTTTAAAGATGAACCTTGGATAAATGTCATACAAGATGAACTAGAACAATTTTTGAAAATGATGTTTGGTATTTAGTTCTTACGACCTAAATATACTAATGTTATATGAACCAAGGATATTTAAAAATAAGTCCGATGAACAAGGTAATGTGATAAGAAATAAAGCTCGTTTAGTTGCTCAAGGTTACACTCAAATGGAGGGAATTGACTTTGGTAAAACCCTTTGCTCCTTGTTAGAATTGAATCCATTAGATTGTTGTTAGATATCATGATGCTATTTAGGTATTTCATTACAACAAATGGATGGTAAGAGTGCTTTCTTGAATGGTATATTAAATAAAGAAGATTATATAGAACAACCTAAAGGCTTTGAAGACCCTTAAGCCGATCATGTTTATAAACTTAAGAAAGTTTTTTTATGGTTTGAATCAAGCTTCTAGCTTGGTACGCTGACGCGGACACCACCGCTTCCTCATTCCATCCTCCCTTGTTTAGGGAAAACGAAATTGCGCGAGAGGAGTGTCGCCTAAAATAGCGCTGGAACGCTCTGGCTTGACTTGGGATTTTTTATCCAATATGGAACTTCGCTTTCCCACATCAAGTTATCAATCCCTTGTTTAGGGGATATCATGATATGGGAATACATCATCCTTTCATTTCCTCCCCTTTTGAGGGGAAAACTAAAAAGCGCAAAAAAGGATGTCGCGACGCCCCACTATGGATTTTATGAAAATAGCCTTATGGCCTATTTCGATCACTATGGGTGTTTTGGTTTCCGCATCTAGTTATCCCCTTGTTTGGGATACTAGATATAGGAATGCATCACTCCTTCCATTCCCATTCTCCCTTTTTAGGGAGAAAGCGGAAAAGTGCAAGAAAGTGCGGCCTTTGGATCCAAAATGTTTTATAGAGTCGCCATCTTTATTTTAAGGCAAAATAAAGAAAACCAAAAAAAAAGAAAAGAAAACCAGAGATTATAAAACGGGTTCGGAGGCTAAGTTACGAGTTGGGAAGGTGCTAGGCACCCAACTCGCCCGTCTCAAGCGGTTTTTGGCTAAAGTATGCTTTTGTTATATTTATTTAGCAAACAAACAAAGCATTAAAACGAGGAAAATAAAAGCAAATACATCCGCGGCTACATTATTTACGGACTTGCAGCCGTCTCCTTACAATAATTCAGATATATTTAAAAATATTTGGCCATTATAGCTCTTTTTACATAGTATTTTCTAACTAAATCCGGGCGACTGGCGACTTATATTTTCTACATTGGGCGGATTTAAAGAACAACTTTTATAAAAATAACACCCTTAAAGGCTATTACCATTTAGGCGGAGTGTGCTCGCTCTGTCCTTCTCGGGAGAGGATACTTTTATGTTCTTCTGATGTGATTTAGGCGAGTGGCGGCTTATTTTTGTAGTTTTGGCTGCTTCACTCGAGGCGAGAATGACGGCTTAGTTTTGGTGGTTTTGACCTATTTAGTTGGGCGGAATAACGGCTTATTTTGGTGATTTGACCTATTTACTCGGGTAGTGTAACAACTTACTTTATGGTTTTGGGTAGGAAATAGGGTGGATACCTAACCAAAGGCTGGGATCACTTTAATCGGTAAGTTTTTGGTTTGGCGGAGTTTTGGCTGTTTCAAGGCTTTATAGGCGACCACTCTCTATCTCACTTCACTCACTACTTTCGCCGTTCAAGCGTTGGACGACGCAGAAATTTTATCGGCGTTTCTTTCGATCTCTTCCCAAGCCTCAAGTGAGCCCCAACGCCTCTATTTATAGTCGGAGGAGAGGACACATCGGGATTAAAAATCCTCTCGTGCGTTTAAATCATTTGTACAACAAGCTTCAGTTCTCTTGCACAATGCGTTAAGCGGGAGAGGAATCTTGTAACACCTTGGGCACGGATCCAAGGCCTTCTTGGCGCGGCGGAGATGCCCCTTTTTCGCCGCGCTAAGCTACTATTCCACTTTCAAAATTAGCACTTTTATCCCTCGTGATTTTACCTGCTTGCATCCTACTTTGCCTTTCGCATTTTTAACTCCTCGTGAACTTGACATTTGTTATGTTTAAAAGCTTCTTGATATCACATGCCGAGTCACATATTAGGGGTACGAAATTGGGGTGTCTACAGTATGGTAGATTAACTAATTATCTACTTTAAAATGATTTTAAAAGAGGTGAGGTTGATAAAATTTTGTTTATTCAAAAATCCAATAAAGAAATTCTTATTGCTCAAATATATGCAGATGATATAGTCTTTGTTTCAACATTTGATTCTATGTTAAAATAATTTATAAATAGAATGACTTCTACATTTGAAATGAGTATGGTTGGTGAATTAAATTTCTTTTTGGGTATGTAAATTAAACAATCAAGAGATGATATATTTCTCTCCCAAACTAAGTGTTGTTTCTCACCGTATCTTGATTTGTATTTGTTCATTCATTACATTAGGTTCTATACTTAGTGGTTAAATGGGTCGCTGCACTCAGTTAGCGTGGCAATGTGCATAGAACTTTTCCTTAGAATAGCTTTCTAGACTTCACAGGTTTTAGCGGAAGACTTCGGCTGAAGGCATCACCAGCAGACTTCAAGCAGCCTCCAGCTGCAGACATTGTCTACACTGCACAAAGATGACGTGTCTAGCTCTTCCGCACTTCAAGCTTAAGTGATTATTTAATTCAGCCTAAATCGCTTTGAATTTGAATTAAATCCATCCTCAATCAACGCTTATGAATTTCTCAGACACGCCTCCAGCTTTTTTCGAAAAGCATGAAGACTTTCGCCTCCCGAAAAAAGCGACGAGTAGGTGCAATGCATCGACACATACGCATCGGTATGTACCAACTATTGTGCCTGCAACTCTAATTGTCGCCCACCCGCTAGTTGTCATAACAACTTTTCACCATTCCCTCGCCAAGATCAGGTTGAAGAAGAATTCAACGAAACAGCTCCAGGCATTTAATGCATTCAACCTAATAGAGTTGTTACTCATTTCGTCTTCTCCAACGATCTCAAGGATGCCCAGCTATAAATACTGTCATTAAAGACTGAAGAAAACAATGCTCTGAAACTATCCAACAACATCAAGCTTTATACTCAGTGCATTCAAGAGATCATTAACTGATCATCGAAGTCCTCAACAACAACAACAACAACAACAAGATCTACATCAACTCTTATTCTTTTACTTTTTACTGTTGTAATCCTACTATTCTTCTGCACATTGAATATTTTATTTTACCAGATATTCAATTCCCCCACCCCCAAACACAAGTCAAATATTTTGTACACGATCCATTGGATATTTCTGTAATATAACTAGTGGAAAATATAGTGCACATTTAAATCAAAGGTTGACTGCCTTGGTGGTGGACGTAGCACTCATTATAATGCGAACCATCTCAAAACACATGCGTTAATCTTCCTCTGTTGTTTACTGTTTTATTATGTCAATCATTTCCTTAACTTATTCCCTTAGCAACAAACTTCAAGAATCGACTAAGTCTACCTGGCAGGTCTTCACCAGCAGACTTGAACTGTCTTTCTTGCAAGTCTTCGCTACTTCAATCTTTTTAATAGATTGCAAGTGCTTGCTCTTGGAATTATTACGAAAAGTTTTAAATGTTTAATAAGCTATTTGATCGAGTCTTATTTTAATTAATTCCTTGCAAGTGGACAAGACTATTGTAGAATAGCTTGGGAAGCAAGGGTCGAACCACAAAGACAATAAGAATAAGACGTCAAGAATATCGGTAGCTATTTAAACTAAGGGGGTTTTTATTTATTTTATTCAAACTAATTATTCTACTAAAACAATAAATCTAATTAAACTAAGCAGCAATCACAGTTGTAAAGATCTGATGGAGGAGAGAAATCTAGAATTAGGGTTTCACTTGCATCTACTCTATTGCTTATTTAGATAAAGTATCTTTCAATAACTTGGGTTCGTTCACGAAAGATAGATATAGCATGTCAAATTATAGTTCTGTCTCCATCCCAAATAATTCATCCATTCTATATCATAAGATCAAGAACATATGGATCCTATCTGTCACCTAGGCCATATATATGAACCTGACCCTAACTTATCACTCTCGTGCATCGATAAGTTCAATTTATCATGATGGTGAGCCAACGATTAATGCGACAAATGCATTTGGCGATGCGGCAGCTATCCGCACCTCTAGGCCTTTATTACTTGCGATTCCATTCATTTGGTCAAAGCTAGACAATAAAGGGGTTGATAAACATCATGATCAACAAGATTTGAATGAATAAAAATATATAATAAGCAATAGATTCGATACAACTTACCTCCCAATTCCTAGATTGATGGACGGTTAGTTCATCCTTGAAGATGAACTGAACAACAGGATGAAGGAATACATGAATCGATCTTCAACTGTAATTACAATGACTAAACTACGTAATACAAACTAAAATCTAAGCTAGAGTTGGAATATTCATACTATTAACTACCTATAAATGGTAGATAAAACACATTATTCAAGGCTAATACTCTATCAATGCATTAGACTAATAACGAGACAATACAACACTTCACAAGTCACTAGGTAGCATATTCTTACTAACTAGTATATAACCAATCCTTATAAGTCAAACCGCATACCTGCCTACAACCGATCCAACCAATCATCACGTGATCACCTACTGGCCAATCTCCAAGTTCCAACATATCATGAGGAAATTTCACCTTGATCAAGGTAGTCCCCCAAATACCCAAACACAACCATCGGGAAAGAGTTCTCAAATTCCCAACACAAGTAATATAAGAACTGGTGATTAAATACTACCATAACTATATACACCTATATAGTAATCTATGAAATACTATTAGGTACCAAGGGAGGCTTAACCACTCCGCTCTCGAAACGTATTACAACGAACTTTCACCATAATGATTAACACGACGATCACCCTTGGGACCGACAATCTAGCTTCTCCAATTCCTAAAAATGGAACAAGGAAAACGACTTGAAACGCAGCACCCACTCTTGGTATAACTGCAACTCATAAGCAATAAAGGAGAAATTTAATACTCCTAGACACAAACCTTCACTCACGGCAATCTAGACCAAACGAACTTAGTACTCCAAGTCGTATACTTGTACCAAAGAATATGCCAATAAGGCATTATAAACAACACTCGACGGTAAATACTCGACGAAAATCCAAACCCAAACTAGGCCATGGAACCTATCCTGGCTTATAGCTAACATAAGCTCGATACCAATCGTGAGGAACCCGGATTCCAACACGAAATCCCAAGGTCGTGCCGCTGGAACTAACTTAAGAAGAGGACAAGCACTTGTTAAACAGTAGTGCTAGTCAAACAGTCGAGCAAACTCGCTCTAAACATGAACATAACACCGCACTAAAATACGGTATTTCAAAAATCGAATCGGAAGCAATATAGAAAGAAGTCCCAAGCTATGAAGCTCGAAACCAACGACAATGAAACCAAGAGAGACATTATCTCTCAAAGGAGGAAAAAACAAAACTCGTGTGCCGCAACAATGCAGACGCTAATCAAACCATCGGCACTCCAGCCAGGCTTCAACAGAACCAACTGATATAACAATTACCCAACGGCTAAAGCATCAGGGGTCAACCAACAACTATAAAAACTAGAATAAGGAAATTCCCCAAAGCTACTTTGCGTGAGACAAGCTGAAATAAATACTAAAACCACAAACAAGGCACGACACAACACGTCGGCCCGAAAAAACCAATACAAATACCCAAGTATTCTACCCAAGTGTAAAGTCTAAATAACTTTACAAAATGTCGATCTCACAAGAATAGCAAAGTACATTAAATCAATGACAATGCTAAAAAGGAACAAGACTCCACATGGCGCTACTCGGAAAGTCTGCTACAAACACGAACCACACGATCTAACCTCGATCTATCGACCACCAAGCTTGCTGATCACGATCTACTCGACCTCGGTGCGGCGATCGATTCTTTACAACTAAAAACAAGTACGTGATGAGTCATAATGACCCGATGCGCTACCACAATATATATGCAACATATAATTATGTAACATAAACATAACCATAGTGTCATTTATAAATGACGAAAAACCGTGAAGAGGCGTCGTATCGTTTCGATACTCCACAAGATATCCACTCTTCTTACTTACTAAACCGTCCAAATGAACCAGGTGTAATTCCTGTTCAACACAAATCAAATGAATTAGAAAGGTAGTTCCCACAAAACATCATATGCAAGTATACATATCATTATATATATGAATCAAGCTATTCACACTTGTTACACGTGTAAGGGTGCATGTTTATATATATACACCTATATCGATATGTATATCTCTAAATATACATATCAAATCTCCCATAAAATCATCATGCGTAAGTGTGCATATCTATATATATACATCAAGTCTTTCATATATATCTCATATACAAGTATGCATATATCTATATATACATATCAAATCTCTCATATATCATCAGCCAATACAAACATGGTCAATAAGATCTCATGTTCAACTAACACTTTGTTATCACATAAGTGCCCATAGGAAGCCACATAAGGATAGAGAAGATACCAAATCACTTCGTCGTATTGCTCTCGCAATCACAATTAATCATATCGTGCGATGATACGTGTTCGGGTATCAAAGTACCGAGCTCTTCTCGGTGCGAGTTCTCTACTCGGGAAAATAGCACTAGCCAATGTGCTCAGTGGTTACGACAAAGGGGCTACTTCCCCATAGCTAGCGGTGGAGGTGTGTGTGAAACCCGAATCCGATGCGGCGATACATTACAATCACGAATCCCATAATTCGTGAAGGCAATGCATCGTCCCACCATCATCATGAAAACTCAAGTAATGCCGGCGGTGGACTTATATGCAATGCACAAGTAGATGTTTACTTGCTAATTCTCAAGTAGATATAATGACCTACTAAACTCATACGATTATGCACATTGTTACATAAATCACAAAACCACAATAGGAACTCATTTGAGTCTCTAAATCATAAGTGCCAAGTTTGTTCACTCTCTTCGATTCAAGTCCCAAAAGCTAGTAATCTAGTCAAATGGAATATAATTATCATAGGATCTCACCACGATCCTCGTAAGGTTCAATTGTTCCTTAACTTCGACTCCGTTGAGTCTTTACTACAATTCAACCAAATAGAGTTTGAACACTATATGTGTTCCCAAGACTCTTTTCTATGTTCTCGTTGAGGCATAGCAAGGTTCTCATTCCATTTAGGAATCTTAGTTCAAGTCCCAAGTCAATTATATAAGGGAAGCCCAAGTTGATTATTGTGAAATCAAGCTTAGTTCAATTTTGATTCATAATTCCACTTAATAGTAGAATCCAAGTTCACCACAATTCATTAGCGTCGTAGAGCAGATCGGAGCACGAAGGCAAATACATTCAATATGCTCATAAGTCATATCATAGAAACACATAGAAGAATCAATTCTTGACAAGGTAGGAAATCATGCATTTAGTCATAATATAAAATATACAGTATTCCATATTCACCTATGAAATTCAACAGAGTCACAACTTAACCATCAGTCCATTAAGTACTATCCAAGACTACTCCGTTAGTCTCGGATCATGAAGCCATTTACTAAACTCTTCCTAGAATAGTAACTCATTCAATAACACAAAAGTCGATGGTAGTCAAAGACTTAAGCAACACTAGAGCGGTAATAACCCGTAAGGTCAAACTATACCGGTGAGTCATATATAACAACATGGTCATCCTAGCGACTTATACAAGTAGACTCCATGTATAGAGTACTAAGAAAGCCCCAATCCAAATCTTCTCATAGAATAGTCCTCAAATTCATTATTCAACAAGTAGGTGTTTTTACTCATTAAAGAATCAAGTAGGAATTCGACAAGAGCGAATTCAACTTTGTCAAGTAGATACATCATTCTACACATGCTCTCAATTGTGCATTTGCTTCACACAATCACATAAACCACATAAGAACTCGATTGAGTCTTATAATCACTCATATCAAACATGCCCTTCAATCCATCCCAAAGTCACGTAGGCTAATATATTAGTCTACGCACTACAAATCGTAGGGATTGAATGTGGAGTCGGTATTGTTCAATAACTCCCTAATCTCAACTCCGGTGAGTTTTACTAAAATTCAACCAAATAGAGTATTGATAATATATGCATTACATTGCCCTTTCCTAAGTTCTCCTTTCATTTAGAACTCGATAACTAGGCCATTCATGATCTTAAACTAGCCTTAAACACAATCCCGAGTTTCAAACCCTAGAATCGGAGATTTTGTTAAACCTTGAATTGAAACATATTCCTTCACAAGAGTTATTCCTAAGCTCATTATAAACAACATTCATGCTTTATAAAATGTCAAAATCACAACTTCATAGAGAATTCATAAAATCCTACACATGTTTCAAAGGTTGAATTGGAGGATTTGTCTTCACAAAAGATGTTCATAATCATCAATAGAGCAACTATAATGAAGGGGTCATGTCATTTTATTGAACATGAAAATTTCAGGGATTTCTCAACGTACCTTAGTCCTAAGATTAATGGAGGAAAGGTTGATTAGAGCAAGGATTGTTGTAGAGAAGATCGAGGGCTTCGATTTGGCGGTCTCGGTTCGACGATCGGACCACCGGATCTCCGGGAAATGGTCTCTCAAGTTGGTGTGACCTCCATGGACGAAATTTGAGCTAAGTCTCTGAAGTTCTCTGGTTATGTTGATCAAAAATGGTTGTAGAGGCTGAACTTGTGTTTATATACTTCCCAAGAAGTCCCTAATCCAAGTGAAGGGCTTTAAGAGACTTCTAATTGGCCAAGGCATGCTAGCCTTTGATAAGCAATGATATAAGGGCCAAGAAGGGTTTTAGGAGAGTCAACAAAGAGGGCTTTGACTCACTTTGGTCGGCCAAGGGAAAGGGTGCAAGGGTCAATAGCCAAAACACTCAAAAAATGTCACAAACCAGAATCTGGAAAACAGACAGTCAATCTTGTAAAATCGACCATAAATAGCTCACACATCCAAATGAGGTGATCATTGATTTTTATGAAACTAGACTCTTTAAACTATAGTTTAGCCTTTTAAATTACTCAATTTGGACTTATATTCATCAAAATATGGCTACTACACGTTCAAGTACAGAAGCTGATTTCCTGAAAACAGAATTCTGGCACAGCCGTAAGTCAAGACCTAAATGAGGTACTTATACACCTTGGAAAAATATCATATTTTACAGGGAGTATCCTAACATATGTAGGTAAAACATAATAAAGGTTTAGAAAATTCTGTTTATTAGATTGGTACCAGAATTTTCCCGAAGTTCGCCCAAAAACAGGACTGAATCTGTGAAGTGATATGTTGGTCATCTTATTTCCAAATGCAAAAAATCTATGAACATTGATTGTGCAAGCATGAGAAATACTAGTACACTTGGTTTAGAACTTAATGAACTTCTCGCAAGTTTAAAGCACAAACAATACAAGCAACGAAGGCAATCCCGAGAAACCCTAAGGCTCAAACGAAGCAACAATGCTTCTAAACTCTCAACCAAGCATACAACAACTAAGATGAACATTGTCAATCTTATATTCAAGGTACTAAGACTCCAATGAGACTTATTTAGGTGCTATCATGTTAAGAGAAACACTCGACGCATTAACAACAAAGCATGCAACACGAGAAAGTCAAATACACGAAGGTTCGGGGTCTTACACTAATACTAGAGATTGTGTCCTTCATACCTTGTTTTGTGTCAATGCCTCGTTCTTTCAGGAACGTATGCTAGATATTGATCTGCAAATTATCAACGTTTTGAATCAGTGTGATTCTTTGATCGATAATCTTCGTTATCTTCGTAAGACGCGTGAGTTGTACAATGAATTTCTTCTTTCTGGCGAAACCAAAGGGGGAGATGTTATGTTGCTGCCTAGTAATTCAAAGGGACTAGGGGAGCACTTAAATGTTGTGACACTTGTGGGAATGTGTGCCATAATTGTTTCTATTTCAAGGGCAAAGCCAAGGATGAGGTTTCAAGTGATGATGAAGATGACAACCATGATGATGTTGAAGGTGTTATTGTTGTGGCTGAAGCTGTTTAAAATTGGGGAATGCTCAACATATCTCAGAGTAATGATTTTGGGGGAGTTGATCCTGTTCAGGCTACTATTCTTTATCCCAGTGTTACTCGTCTTTTTCATCCATTTATGAAGTGTTCTAGACCTTAATCTAATTGTCTTATTTAGGTGTAGCTTATTTGCTTGATTTAATTGTTTATTATTTGTTATGTTTCCTTTTTTCAGAAAGGCATAAACGGGGAGATTGTTGGATATTTACTTTTTGAGTTATTATATTTTCTAATTGGTTTATTTAAAAAAATTTTTTTTTTTTGCGTTTCTTGGTATTTACTTTGATTAATTATTATTGTTACAACTTTTTATAGAAATGTTAATTTGGAGATTATACTTTAATTGGTTTTTAGGGTTTATAGGATTGTGTGTTCTTGAAACACAAGTTAGTGTGCCATTTGTCTTGCTTAGAGAAACACGGCTACCCTAATTTATTAAGGTAAGGAATCCTACATATTTGGTATGTTTGATAAGATTTAAGTCATTGTTTATTGCACTAACCTACTAATCTTTTATGATAAGTGGTTTTCTTATTCTACAAGGTTTATAGGTCAAAGATGAAAGTATAAATAAGAAGACACAAGGTTGTGAAGTTTAAGAGATGTAGCTGAGCATAATCTATACATAGATTGTTGACAGAGAAGAGATCGTAAACTGTGGCTCTCCTGTTCTAATCGTATTGTTGAATGAAGCTGCATTTAAGCCTTCACTCATTCTGTCCAGCACTGTTTCCAGATTACACCTCCTATTGTTTTGTTAAAAGCTATTGAGTATACACTAGTCTAAATAGTCTGAGGTGTTAGGATTATTCATAGCCATGTCTACTTCATATAGAGTTTTACATAAATTCCACTTTGTTAGTCTTTCGTTGTAATGTGTTTAAGCCGATTTTACTAGTTGAATATTTTTTGTCATGATGCTCGATCAAATAAGTTGATTTACTAGTTAAAATTCCGCAACATTAATATCTTAATGAAGTCTTCAATGAACTCTTTATTGTAAGCTTCATTGACCAGATCATATATCAAAATAATTTTTCTATTTTTGTTTATTTCGTTATTCTGTTTTTTTTTCTTTACTATAATCTGCTATCTTTCACTTTTTGCTGGGGTTAAGACCCATAAGAGAAAGCAAAGAAAAGAAAACGAAGGCTCGCACCAGAGAAGCCAATAGGACCAGCTGCACTTTCTACGCTCAAAGCTAAAACCTTTTACTACGATTCTTTTTCTGCAATTTTTGAAGTTCTAAAAAATATTGCCAGAGTTTTGCCTATTCCATCCCAGAATCGGCAAGATTTTTGAAAGAAGGAAAAAGGTCCCGAAACATTAAAAAATCAGAAAGCAGTTTTCTACGAACCATTATAAGTAATTGTTACCAAAAGTGAACGGTGATCCAAGCAAATTCGATTTAGATCTTGAACAATTGTATTTGCAAACGGAATATGTCATGTCCTATTACATAACATGATGAATTGCACCCCCTGCCCTAAGCCTAAAATTCAGATTAATTTGTTTGGCCATGTACTTTTTTGTAAGTGAGAAGAAACAGACTATTTCACTCCCAACCATTACCAATGCCATATGAAACACATATGCGTTAACCAAACGGGAAAAAAAAAACTAATGAAATTGGACGGAAAGACTATTTGTGTCAAAAGCTTTTGTACAATAATTAATTAGGTTAGATTTTTTTACGAGTACGAATTTGGAAAAATGATGTAAAGGACAGGAACTGTTTAGGTAATTTGTGTTTTTAATTATGAATCACATACCTATGAGGTTTTTAAAAAAAACTCATATAACAAATCAATATTAATAATCAAGTTAATTATTTTTCCTTAATCCCTATATCGGGTCAACAAGAATAATTTTGGGACGGAGGGAGTAATAAATACTAGCATCAAACTTTTTGCTGATACTATTATTATAATCATAAAATTGTTGTTGTTATTATTATTATTATTATTATTATTATTATTATTATTATTATTATTATTATTATTATTATTATTATTATTATTATCATTATCATTATCATTATCACAATTACTACTACTAATATTACAACCACAAGTTCATAAAGTGTAAATGTTATCTTTTTAAATTTTATATTTTAAAAAATTAACTTTAGATTTTATAGATTGTATAGTTGTTTGGGATTATTGAGAAATAATTTTTTTAATGTTGATAAAAATGATAACAATAACAATAATATACTCTTTCAGTTTTCAAATTATCGTCCTCATTTCTTTTTTTATCCGTTTTAAATAATTATCCTCTTTCAAAATTTTCATTTTTAGGAAAACGCTTTTACCACTTTACTTTTATTTTTTCTATATACTTTAATTATTACCACATACTAAAAGGGATTAAAGAAAATCACATATTGCACAAATATTTATAAACAATCAAATATTTTTTTTCTTAAACGGTACGTCGAATAAAAGA
The DNA here is from genome assembly GCA_013146195.2 of Codonopsis lanceolata. Taxonomy (NCBI): domain Eukaryota; kingdom Viridiplantae; phylum Streptophyta; class Magnoliopsida; order Asterales; family Campanulaceae; genus Codonopsis; species Codonopsis lanceolata. The sequence continues at coordinate 5,522 of JABEVN020003320.1, read as the reverse complement.
GAATAATATTTTGAAAAGGGAAGGAGTATAATTCTTATCATCATTATCATAAATATTTAAAAAAAACCAACCTAAATAAAGCTTTAGACTTTTTTTAATTAAAATTTTAATTTTGGGAGGTATATTGTCGCGAAGAGTGCCAAATGTTGAATACTTTGGCCACTTAACCGCACATGCGAATTGACACGAGCGGAGAGAGATGAATAAGACGTAGTGTGGGGAAAGCCTTACGCGTGGCGCGTAGATGCTGGGACTAAAGCGAAGGTACTGGAAAGTAACGGTAACAATAATGACAAGTCGCTGTGACCGAAACCGCTTTATAAATGTTTAAATGGACTGTTCTAACGGTGAAATGGCGCGTCGTGTTGTGGTTTGGGAAGGTTGTAGATTTAGTGACTGTACTTTAATTTTGCTTTTCACGAATACACGTGGACGTGGTTAAGCTAGTGGGTCCCAAAGTTTGTGAACTTTTTCCTCATGTCGGTCCAGTTGTTTTCCGCGGTGCTCCAAAATGTCTAGAAGTTATCTATTCTCAAAAGCCAATTTATGAGATGGATTTATTTTTTATATTTTTCCTTTGTTAAAAAGATTTTCGTCTATTTTAAAAAAGAGTTAGAAACTAATACGTGTTCTATTGCACTGGTTAAGATTTAAAATAAAAATATATATATTATAATATGCTATCTCCGTTTCGAGCAAAAAGACTTCGTTTGAAAGTTATTTTTTTAAAATTTCAATTTTAATAGTTTATTAGTAATAAAATAACACTTTTACACATTAATTTTTAAAAGTAGACTCTTTAAACGAAAGATCAAAAAATGGAATAGTAAACTCTTTGTTCGAAATAGAGGGAGTATTAGGTTAATACTCATGTCATGTCAATGGCGGACGTAGAGATTTTTCCCAACCGGGGACACAAATTTAATAAAGTTTACAAATCATAACTGTGTCCTACGTGTTTTTATACTTTGAAAACGTTTAATTATATCATCGTTTCTAACGCTCTTAAGGAAATATTTTCCAGATTAAAATCAACTACTTCAACCTCAAATTAAAATGACCTAATTTCATATGAAATCGAAGGACCCGATCTGGGCCCACCCACATGGAAGCGACCACGTGGCTTCCAGTTGGACATGGGTAGGACCCACCATATAACAAACATAAAGAAAACCGATCATACCATAGCCAACGACCATTGAGGGATCGACCATGATCCTCGACAGACCGAGGATTACTCCAAACAGCGAACGTAACTCGACCATCAAAACGAGAAATGATTATGCTCGCCGACAAACCTTCCACGATGTGACAGACGACATGTAGCCTATACATAGCCTCCAGGATGTCCTCCTAACATGATGCAAGCAAGCCATTCAAGATGATATAACATAGCGACTTATCAACCGCCCACAATGGATGTATCGCGAGCTACCCATCAACCATAGAAGCGCCCGCCGGTAGGCAGCCGACAGGTCCCCATGCTCAAGGGCCCCACATCAATCATGATCCCCAGGGACACTACTATAAAATGAGGCATTCCCTTGCAAAAAGGTAAGTTAACTTGATACAACATGCACAATTGCATTAAGAACAAGGAACTATATACATGTTGGAATATGCTTCTTGATAATCAAATTATCTTGTTGCATATCCCTAAAATTTTGATTTGCTTGTTCTCATTACAATGTATCATAACAAGTGGCTAAGATGCGTGCTTGGATTAGTGTGGCGACTTGTTTGACAAGACATAGGTCTAAGATTAGGTCGATCTAGTCTAGTCCTAACCTCCTTATAGATGATTGAACAAAACGGCACCTCATATGCACAAGCACCGGCAAACTTGCTTGAAGTCCCAAAAGGCTCTTCACAAAACTCATCACCGCGAGACTAGTTGAATGCACTAAAGGACACCACGAAGACTCGCCACCAGAGGCGTGCTATTGTGACAAAGTCTCAAAGGATTCCTCGCGGAAACTTGTCAAGTGCATCTTGAAGACACCTTAAAGACTCACCAGCCAGATATGTCAGTTTGAATGTTCACATTAACAAGCGGCGATCTTTCTCTCAAGATAGACTCACCCTTGAACATTAGACCAGCGGACTTTTATTGCACGTGCTTCGAAGAAGTCAAGGCTGCTTGAATCAAGACAAAAGACAAATGTATTCGAGGATTCAAGAGCCATTCAAATTCTCGTGAAGCGACATCATTGATCTTGCAAGATCTTTTCTCTCTCACGAGATACGTAAAAAGAATTCACTTTATTGGACGGATCACTCGGGCAGTGCATCGGATGTCGGACTTACTTTTAGGGAACCTATCAATGGCGGTCGGCGAGCAAGCCGATTCGAGGATCTTAAAGACAAAGACTTTATCCATCGATCAGGTCGGTGAACAACACATCTCTATCCGGTTTTAACATTCAACATCTCTAACGGATAGAAAGTGTATCTTCAAAATCTCAACGATCATCTTGACAACGATCAACCAATATAAAAGGATATCTCCTCTACTCTTCAAAATGGGACGGATAAAAAGACAACAAAAGCGAGAGACAACCATAGTCTATGTATCTGCATCAAGAACCTCGAAGAAGAAGAGAGATCGACAACGAGATCGTCTTCACCAACGCATCTCAGATCTCTACATCCTAGTTGCAGTGACCCTACCCAGACCTTAGCATCTCATCCTCTGTGATTTGCTAGGAAGAATCTCCATGAAGAAGAGAAGAGATATCATAGATCGTCTACAGTGAAGATTCTCGTCTTGGTCGAGAACCCAGTTCTTGATTTGAGTTCTTCATCCTTCTTCGAAGAACTCAGTCTTTAGCTGAAGCTTCAGAAACCTATTTCTAAAGCTGAAAGCCAAGACGTTGATCAATTTGAAGATCAACCCAGATGTTGCCTAAGGAAAATGAAGAGGCATGCGTATATATTACATTCATATCTTCATATTTGTATTTCGATACAAATGATGTTGATTGTGTAATAATCAATCATCTTAGGAGGTCGAGTGCTCTGCACTCATTCGTTCAGATATTTATTATCTGAACGAATAACCTTAGTGTCTTCTCGTCACTGTTTCTCATCTGGTCTCCTATTGTCCTTTGTACTTAAGAGTTTGTCTATAAATGATTAAGTACAAGAATAGGGAATTGATGAAGATGGGAACATAAATTTTCATAGAGAGTCTAGGTTGATGTAATCTGTAATTTATTTCTGAATAAATTCAGATGTTCTTTCAATTATTCATCTCCCAATCTTTATCTCTCTATGTGATTTTCATAAATTGTTTTATCTTTCGAAAAGGCACTACTCAATGATTTCCTAAAACCTGCATTTTCGAAGAAGGATTAAGTATGTTGTTGTTCTGATCATTTAATCGTGTACAACTGCTTAAGACTTCTTAAAACTTAAGCCTAGATATTTCCGCTGCATAAATTCTTTCTAAACAGGCTTTTGTTTTACAGACGATTCACCAGCGAGTTCATAACTCGTTTGAGAGCAAATCTGTTGTTACGTCGATTACGTTCTAAGCTAACAGCCAGGATATGTTCTATAAGTTAATCGTCTTTACCACTAAAATCTATACTTAATGCATATCCAAAAGAAAAGTTTTTAATGTGGTATCATAGGCTATTCACCCCCCTCTAGCCTATTCGAGCTTTATTGCGGACCAACATACACTATCACCTAGGAAGCTTAAGGAACGCTAGTTTCGGCACTTACACTCCCACGATTCTTGACTCTCACACTGAGGGGGTAGGAGGAAACCCCGGCACCCTAACGGTAGTCTTATTTCAGGTGACCAAAGATCAAGAACAAGCACAAAGCCCAGATATCCTATAAATTTTGATACATCGGTACCCATACACAGATGTGGGCCGGTCAAGGACACATCGGCTGAATCCATTACGTGGATCATATCACCGCATAGTCACCCCATCTTTGTGGCGTGATCAAAATCAATATTCATTTCCTACCAAGATATTGAACACACAAATTTCAAAAATTCACAATTCACAACAATTACATAAATTAAATACTTAAGTAGGGCTATTTCAAAATTAGGGTTATTTCAAATTAGGGCTATTTTAAAATTAAGGTTATTTTAAAATTTAAAACACAATTATAGTTTAGAAATTCATACAATCATACTCTTATTCGAGACATTGAGTGATTCATAAATCGAATAATATATTAATATATTTCTAATTGATTGACTTATTGTCTAAATGATAAAATGAGTTCTTGAGACCTAGAAAGCTAGAGAGGAGGAAGAATCGAAGAATACCTATCTGTCTCGGTGTTGTCGTGCTTAGTCGGGGAGTGAGAGAGGAGGAACGAAGGAACTGTCTTGAGGAACAGGAGTAGTGCCAGTGGAACACTTTCTTTGATGTTGACGAGGAAGAGGCCGAGGCGGAACACTCGGGTAGAGAACAAAGCAGCCAGAAGCGGGGATGAACTCTTGGTAGAGGCAAAGTTAAGGAGCATGAGACTTTACCTTACAAGAATTCAAGAGGTCGAGCTCAAAATGTTAACAGCTCGGAAAAAATGAAAGCAACGACCAACACCATACCCCGGAGGAGCCCCCCAAGTTCCTCAAAAGCTACCTCCAAAGGAAAAGGAAAGGAAAAGGCGTACCTCGACCCGATATAAGATCTGGTTAGGGGACAAGATGAGCAGCAGAACACAAAGCCATTATCCATAGTCGAGCGAATCTAATATCCCTCGTCAAACACGGGAGAGGAGCGAGGAGAATCCGGGCCGAGGACCGAGGTAATGAAAAATAAGACGTGTGGACATTGCACTCACTCCCAACAATCGGGAGGCGAGAGCACCCAAAGAATGGTCGGAGCAACGACCGAGGAACAAAAATCAACCAATAAAACATCCTTGGCCATAGAGCAAGAGGTGAAATTCCTCCGTGGCGGGCTCGAGGCCATGGCCATGGAGAAAACCTATCTTTGTTACCCCGCCAAGAATGGACCATTGCAGGAGAGGATGAAGAAGGCCCCATTACGATAAGAAAATCCCCACTTTGAACCATATCAAGGCCTCACTAATGCTAGTCGATCACATGGCCGCCGAGGTCAAAATAAGCGCGTGGCCCCGATACGAGGATGCATGGGGAAAGATATTCGAAGGGACCCTCAAAGGGAAGGCACTAAAATGGTACGAGGCCTCCCATTTGGACTCGGTTGAAAGTTGGGATGAATTGAGACAAATGTTTGCCACCCAATTCTCCCTCGGCGGGACTCGGCCAAAGCGGAACCGACTTATACGGTATACAACAACGAATAAATGAGTCGAACCAGATATACATGGACAAATTCATGGCCATGGGCGACCAAATACCATACATTTCGAGGTCGATCAAGATGTTATCTTTGGCTTACAACAGGGATGAGACAAGAGATGATGTTGCGGGACCAAACCTCGGTCGGTGAAATGTATGCCCATGCTATTCGAGTGATCAATACCGCCGAAGCAAAGAAAGAGGGGAGTGAGAAGAAAGACGG
>JABEVN020003319.1:0-18640 GCA_013146195.2 Codonopsis lanceolata | reverse complement strand
GAGCTTTATGGAGTTGGTTGATTAATAAGTATTATACTTGAGTTTCATAAGTATAATTCAATGTCAGATGTTGGATGGGTGAGCTTAACCCAGTATCTTCATAATCAAGGTACATGGCTGCAGGTGCAATGTAGGAAGTTCATTATCAGAATTATGTAATTTTAAGCGAAACCTAAAGAAGATATGTCAGTAATCATTTCCTTGTTGTATGTGATTTTTTATGGTATAATGTAAATACAATGTTAAGTGCTTAATCATCTTGATTCCGCACTGCATCATTTGCTACTGATTTCATTTTTCCTTGTAGACCATGATCTTCTGGGACAACCTGCCATATTTGCCAAGCATGCCGCTGTATCATATGCTACTTATTTCTTCAGGTCATTGTAGTTTGCAAGCTTTTATATGACCTCGTTTCTGATTGATTATGAATTGTCTTAATCTTCTCTTGGTAGTTTGAAGTATTGCTTGAGCAGTTCTTAATTTAGGGACCTACATTTGATGTCAATATTCATTCCTAGTTGTTCAGAATGTAGAAGGGTATAGTGAAGCCTTACTGAATCTTGGTAGACACCAACAGAATGTAGAAGGGTCTACATCAGTTGCAACCTGAACCATTTGTTGACAATCATCATTTACCTCTGTTCTTAAGGATTGTTCAAAGTAGGGGAAAACTTGATAGGCCAATGTAGCTGCTGAAATCCTTAACTAATTTCACCCTTGTCTTAGGCTTCTTGAAAGGAACTTATATTGAGATATTATTTTGACACAATATAGAGAGGAGGAACATCATTATCACCATTGAAGCATTAATGTGCTTCTTTTTTTTTATAGTGAACTGATAGCGGTAGGAAATGACTAACTGTTGCTCGTGATGATCATTTACTTAGCCAAGAGAGCAGCCGTGATCTAATGGATGGATGTCGTTATGTTAGTAAATACTAGTAATATCTCTGTTTTTAAACAAGAGTCTACATTTCATTTTATTTTCTTTGATGAACCAACTGATTTTAGTTTAAGGAAAAAAAATCAAGAAGGTTTGCTGCCCTTGTCAATTTCAAATTTTAGTCCCTGAATATTTTTTATTGCAATCAATGTCTTTAATCTCTCTCAATCAAATTCATGTCTGCTTTTGTTTGAAATTTCCCTGGTTGATGGATGTGTCACATGAGATTCTCAAGCATAAAATAGGACAAGAATAAAGTGTTGTTTTTGACAAATATACTTGCATCATTAATTCAAATTACAAGTATTATGTACCAAGTAGTAGTGTAATGGTATTAACGTAGCTCAGTTAGTTAGTAAGGCGGAGCACTTGTTAGTTAGGAATAATTTGAGAATAATTGTACTAGCCTCATTTTTGCTTGCAGTCTTATACTTTTCATGAACCAAAGAGTCAAAGACCAGGTGGAAGCTTTAATCTCAAAACTATCTTTCTAAATGAGAGAGCTTAAGGAAACAGATGCAGGAAAGGGCAATGAGCAGTCATGCATTTACAGTACATTGGTTTTTGATAGCCTTGTGTACTTAATTGGATGCATTGGGTACTTACTTTGAAAAAGTGCATCTGATACCAGTATATCTTGCTTTAAAATTGGACAGGGAACATCTGCATTATTGTATTAGTCAATTACCAAATTTGCTTAAGGTGAGGTTTGACCTTGATGTGGATTGTATGTGTTTCTTTCAGCTACATTCATCTGGTGTTTTGGCTATTGGAAGCAGCAAGAAAGGAGAAAACTCATATTCACATCACTTGGATTCTGATGTAAGTATGATTGTTTAATCATGCCATTGTATATCCACAATTGCTTATATATTGACATTCTAACTCAATTCAGTCACACTTGAACCTAAATTGACAGGCGTTGCTATATATCTTGGAATCCCGGATTGACTTTGCATTGCTTCGGCGCATTACCTTGTTTTTCTTAAAATTCTTTCACAGGTTATTTCGAAAATATATATTTGGAGCAGCAGATGAAGTTGAGTTGAAGTTCATGAACATGTTCATTCATGCACCCATGTTTTTGGTTTAATTGTTTGTACTAAGTTTAGTGACAAAAAGTTCTCTGTTTAAGTTGTAGTAAAAGTAGCTATTACTTTGATTAGGAGAACCCAGGAAGATATGCATCTATTCGGCGTAATCCTAAAGTAGGAAATCAGACTGTTAACATTTCTTGAAACTTCAATTTATTTTCCATTCTTGCACCTATAACTTTGGTGCTAAGTTCAGAATTTGTCCTTGCTGCAACTTTCAGAATTTGTCTCCATTCTTGCACCTATAATTTTGGTGCTAATTTCTGCCTCGTGTTGTAAACATTCAGAAGGCCTGCACACCCGCTTAGAAGTGTCATTCTAAATAAACTTTGCAGATTCTGCTTGAGTTTGATATGAAAGTTATTTTGCATGGATCATTTCTAATTTTCTTTTATAAGCACCACCATCTCCATTGATCTCAAGTTTTTCGTCACATTTTCGTACAGTCTCTGTCAAAGGCCTTTGTTCCTAGGGTTTAGACAAGGTTTCCTAACTATTTAGGTCATCACTAGGCTTAGGTAGTGTACCCTTCTCTTGCCCTCTCATCAATCATGTCTTCTTGGCAGTGTTGACCACCTCCCTTCCACACTCTTAAAGGTTATTATGACCTTACTTGAATTTCCCCTACCTTTTAAAATCAATACTTGCACCCAGTAAATTTAATGGGACAAAAATGTGACATGTTGTGGACAACAATTAATCTTTACTAACTTGCCGTGTAACCTTTGGGAGCTTCAGTCAGGACGCATGCATAGAGATAGCATGCAGGCAACCAGTCAACTGCTAGAGCAGGAATTTCTTCTTTCAATTTGGGGCACAAACTTAATATAATGTTAGTGCAGGAGACAAGTTAGGAAGCTACTAATAGTGCATTGCTCTTCTGCATCTTTCTAGTCAGGAAAAGAAAACAACTTAACACAGCAGTGTTAGCCCATATTTGTTTGCTCTTGCCAGGATCTAAGTAGACTTCACAAGATATATTGCTGGTGAATCCAAATAGATTGCAAAGAGACCATGTAAATTTGAACGAACATCATTAGTTATTGCATTATAAAAGAATCATACAATCAAACCTGTATGCTAAATGTGAAAACTCACATGGTCATGGACACACAATGAATAGATCAACAATAGCCCTAGATTTGGGAGAATAAAAGAATCATACAATCAAACCTGGAGAAATGAACTCTAACGAGAGCCTTATGATTGATCTCAATAGTTACTATAAATTTGCTACTAAGAAAGATGAAGCAGCTGCATAGAAGTAGATGGGATAGGAAAATAGGCATCGCCATAACTATTAGCAGAAAGAAGTCAAAGCAAACATAGCATAACCATTGGAGAAGTTAATAGCTTTCAGTTTGATCTCTATGTCTGTGAGTATGACCATACCATTATAGTACACTAGTATTCTGCCCCATGCGATGGACGGACTTAATATCATTATAAAAAAATAAATAATAAATGATTATAAAATAAAATTAAACTCCCCTCTGATCATCTTACGCATAATGAAGAACATGTCCAATGCATAATCTATGTTCTAAAAGAACAATTTTTTGTTTCTCAATCGCTTGGAATGCTCAGGATCATCGTCAGCCAGCCATGATCCCAATAGCTGCATTTTTTAAGTATGAAAATAATTCCATGGAAAGCATCCTAGTTTATAGAAAAGAAAGGGACTATTTCCTCACACTTGTGCTTGTTTAAGTTTGAATGACTGCAGCAGAAAGGTCAGAATAAAATCTTGGCAATATTTTAGCCTTATAAAATTTGTGCCAAAATACTTCCTACATTGTGCAACAACTTCTTAACTTGAACTATCATTAAATAAAATTTGTGCCAAAATAAAATCAAATAGTTTTGCATTCATGGTCAAAGTTGACTGAGCTTTGAAGAAATATGAATCAGGGACAAATTATTGGAAGGTGTGAAACATTCTTATTAGTTTACACCAGGTGTACATTCATAACTTGTAATTTTTTATAGAAAACTTGACATTTCCAACAGAATGTAATGCTAAGCATTCAACATAGATGTTATCTTTTGTCTTCTTTGGGACCTAGTGGTATATCTTGTCTCCATTTGGAGTAAATGTTTTGGGGTTGTTCAAGGGATAGCTTCAAGTTAGGGATTAGTCAGCAATTCATTGTAGTTTTGAGTCTTGGAAGTCTGCCTTGTTGGGTTTTAGTTTTTCAACTGTTCAGTTTTGGTGGACTTCTTGTATGTATAACTTTGTTACTTTTGCAGATTGCAGGTCACCTGGAGTTGCAAGAGGACTTGGTATATATGACATTTATGATGTAGCTGACTTTTGTCGATGAAGAATTGTGTAGAAGGCTCATTTGCAAGTTGAGAGACTGTCTAGCCAGACCAGAAAATTGACTTTTTTTGTTTTTGTTAATAGGTGGATTGTGTAATTTTGGAAGCGAACCTAGTTTCTCTTGTTTTTAAACTATGGATTGCTATATAGCTGCATGGTTTTTTTTTTTTTTTTTAAATAATATTATCAAGACATTTTTGATAATATTATTTTAAAAAAATAAAATAAAATAAAAATATTATAAAGATTGTTACTATGTTTATGGTAGGATTCACATTTGGTGTATTGGAGACTAGAGTTGTATACATGTTTTTCAATCTATAATATCGTCTTCAAAAAATATATGCATGATAAAGATATGTTACACAATAGCCATATAAATATTTTCATAGTTATATAACATATTAATTTCATGGTTAAACAAAACACATCATAGGCTACCTACAAATTATTTTGTAGTTATAAAATAACTCAATGACTACAAATTATATTTCATAGTAGTTAATTACCCAACGACTACAAATTATTTCGTAGTTAACTAATAACCAAACGACTACGAATTATTTCGTCGTTAATCACAACCCAACAACTATGAATAATTTAGTAGTTACAAACTACCCATCAACTACTAAATGTTTCGTCGCTGAATCTCAACCCATCGTCTACAAGAATTTTCGTAGTCACACAGCAACCTATCACCTACAAATTGTATTTGTAGTAAAACAAAAGGTTAATTGCAACGAATAATTCGTAGTTATTTGTTGTCGCTTTTGCGACGACTCAAATTTGCGACAAAATTCATTCGTGAATTTGCGACAGTTTAATATGTAGAAAAATACTTCTATTTGACGACGAATATCTATGTCGCCGCAAATACCCTTTAGCGATGTCGCATAGGCGACGAAGTTGCGACGAAAATAGTTTTATCGCTGATCACGCAAAAAATGTGGTGATCTTGTCGTGTGGTGTCCGGGGTGCCGAAAATGGCGTCGTGTTCACCTGTCGTCGTTTGGTGGGATATCTGGCATGTGTTTACCTGTAAAATAAAGCACCGTGAGTGGGTGGGGGTGTCCCCACAAACCCTCAGGTGTGATAATCAGTATTTGTAATGTTCAATCTTAATAATCAATGAAATAGAGAGAGAAGAATAGTTACCGACCTCTTTCTAGGAGGAAGTCTCCTTCTATTTATAGAAAGATGGTTTTGGGCCTCCTGGGCTTTAGTATGAATTGGGCTTGGGCCCTTCTTCCGGCCCAAGCTTCCAAGTAAATTTCGGAGTACCTTTTACCGATATTTCGGCCTCGCACTATTTCTGCACTTCAAGAGCCCCCTACTCCTTAGCCCTCGAGGCTAACATCGAGGGTAAGGAGTATAATCTGCTTGTAGTTGCTTCTTGTGATGCTGAGGGTTTTGAGATTTTGCTTTGAAGTTTATGTAGCTGACTTTTTGAGCCTTGGCGAATGAACTTTGTGTATAATTGATCCTGGATTGGTGAATTAGACCTTGATCGGTAAGTATAGGCATGAAAATAAGATATGTAGTCTTCAGCATAAAACCATAATAAAATTTATCATCAGCGTGGCGGGGACCTTCCAGAGAATTGGGCCATAAGGCCATAATAAGATTTATCCTCGGCGTGGCGAGGACATTCCAGAGAGTTGAGCCATAAGACCATAATAAGATTTATCCTCGGTGTGGCGAGGACCTTCCAGAGAATTGAGCCATAAGGCCGTAATAAGATTTATCCTCGGTGTGGCGAGGACCTTCCAGAGAATTGAGCCATAAGGCCGTAATAAGATTTATCCTCGGCGTGGCGAGGACCTTTAAGAGAATTGAGCCATAAGGCCGTAATAAGATTTATCCTCGGTGTGGCGAGGACCTTCCAGAGAATTGAGCCATAAGGCCGTAATAAGATTTATCCTCGGCGTGGCGAGGACCTTTAAGAGACTCGAGCCATAAGGCCATAAACCGCAAGGCACTGTAAGAAAGTGACTTTGAACCGCAAGGTACTGAGAGGAAATAGGAGCATGTTTTTATATTTATGCAATGATGAATGGAGGATGCATGATATGTATGAAATGCTCATGTGGATGCAATGGGTATTTAGGTATGCTGGCCTCTCAAGGAGTATATGCATGAGGCGCTAGGAGCCTGGCCTCTCCTCGGCGTCCCGAGGAGGGTGATAGGTATGAGGCGAGACAATGCGGTCTCATATTGGCGAGACAATGCGGTCTCGTATTGGCGAGACAATGCGGTCTCGTATTGGCGAGATAATGCGATCTCGAAATGGCAAGACAAAGCGGTCTTGAAATGGACGTTAGTGGAGCGTAACGTGCCAAACACTCTTAGAAGCTCGTGCCGAGAGTAACTCTGATGCCAGCCGAGCACAATATGAAGCTCATGCCGAGTGTAGCCGCAAATGCTGATGAAAGCATGATGAACGCATGCAAACACTTGTAGAAGCTCGTGCCAAGAGTAACTCTGATGCTAAGCTGGAGCACAATATGAAGCTCATGCCGAGTGTAGCCGCAAATGCTGATGAAAGCATGATGAACGTACTAAACACTCGTAGAAGCTCGTGCCGAGAGTAACTCTGATGCTAAGCTGGAGCACAATATGAAGCTCATGCCGAGTGTAGCCGCAAATGCTGATGAAAGCATGATGAACGTACTAAACACTCGTAGAAGCTCGTGCCGAGAGTAACTCTGATGCTAAGCTGGAGCACAATATGAAGCTCATGCCGAGTGTAAACTGGAGCAGGGAGCCTAAGCGCAGGTAGGCGCGGTGTACAACTCGACCGCGAGTAGACTCGAGCGGGAGGACAAGGTAGAGCTCGGCCCTGAGTAAACTCGAGTGGGGAGCATAAGCGCAGGTAGGCGCGGTGTACAACTCGACCGCGAGTAGACTCAAGCGGGAGGACAATGTCAGCACTGAGTAAACTCGAGTGGGGAGCATAATGTAAGGCTCGATGTGCACATGTATGAAATATAATCCGCAGCTCAGGCATAGGCGCGAGTGAAGTGTGCTCGGACGCAAGAAGTAATAATCTGAGGCTCAGGCTCTAGCACGAGTATAATCTGAGGCGCGAGCTCTGGCGCGAGCGTGGCGTGCACGGGCACGTGAATAATAATAGTATGGAGCTCGGCAGCGCGAGCATAATCTGAGGTGCGAGCTCGGCGCGAAGCGCGTCTGCTGCAGCACGTGAATAATAATAATATGGAGCTCGGCCATGTCGAGCATAATCGAGTGCGAGGCGCAGCACGTGAATAATAATAGTATGAAGCTCGGCAGCGCGAGCATAATATGAGACTCGAGCTTGTGGGTCCCTCAGTACCAGCCCCCTAGTTAATGTGGGTGCATGGTCTGAATGTGACCATGGCGAGGTTAGATAGGCACGTATCCTTGCAATTAATCACATAATAGTCTGTAGAGGAACGATTCGCGTTATTGATCGTGGTTGCCGAGGCTATGCACGTTTGTATTTTGTACCTGAAAGTTTTTAGGAGCATTTTTGTATAGGCAGAAATCACGTTTTCGTCATTCATTTTTTCAGCATACAATGTTTGTCATAGTCCAGATATATTGATCATATAAGATAAAATTATTTAAATATGGGCCTATTGTGTGAGAATATAGTAAATTAATCATTGCGGCGACATGTCGCGCTATTAGAAGATACGATGAATTTATAAGATGCAAGTATTTGAGTGTGAAGCTTTAGAGAATGCGTGTGTCATACTAACATATGATAGGTAGATTAAACATGCTATTTCGAGCTAGTAACATTGAAACTAGCGATTTGCGAGCTCTAAGCGAAGGATTTTTTATAACTGTTTGGTATGGTGGGCAAGTAGTTAGCTCGACAATAAATTTCAATTCGACAACTAATTTCAGCTCGACAATTATTTCAATTCGGCAAATAAATTTCAGCTCGGCAATTATTTCAATTCGGCAAATAAAGTTCAGCTCGGCAATTAATTCAAATTCGGCAAATAAAGTTCAGCTCGGCAATTAATTCAATTCGGCAAATAAATTTGAGCTCGGCAATTAATTTCAATTTCGTCAAATAATTTCAGCCCGACACATAAATTCAGTTCGACAAATAATTTTCAGTTCGGTAAATAATTTCGGCTCGACAATTAATTTTATTATTTATTTATTTCCCCGTCCTCTTCATTTATATCCTCCGAAAATTACGCCATATGTGTTTACCGACAAATAGTATATTTTTGGCTACAAATTTTTTCGTAGCAAAATAGTTGCACCCGTGTGGACCACGAGCTAAATAACTAGTAGGTAATAACATGAGAGTGTATAGATTTGAAAATTTTAAGATATTTTAAATTTAGGGTAAATTATAAGTAACCCCCTCAACTATTGGACGAGTTTGAATTGTCCCCATCAACTATCAATTGAAGCAATATGTCCCCATAAACTATGACGTTTTGTTAACTGAAACTTCTGTTTACACACCTCATTTGAATTAACAGAATTTTCCCACCTAAAACTTACATGACCATCTCAATGTATTATTTTTTTTACCATAATACATAAAATAAAGATAAAAATTATTGTATTGACCATTTTTAGGTATAAAGAGGGTCATAGAACAACAAAGATAACATAGTCAATTGAAACACCAAAAGGGTCAAAACGGTAATGCCTAAACAGAAGTTGTGATTAAAGAAAATGCTATACTTGAGGGGGGGGGGCACTTTGCTTCAATTAGTAGTTGAGGGGGCAGTTTGAACCCAACCCATAGTTGAGGTGGGTCATTTGTAATTTACCCTTTAAAATTAATGAAAATATAAAGATATTCATACAAATATGACATATTTTTGGTCTCATATTACCAAAAGTTATATTATTTTTACAATATATATATATCTCACATTGTACCCGTGTGAAGCACAAACTAAATAACTAGTAGGTAATAACATGAGTGTATAGATTTGAAAATTTTAAGATATTTTAAATTTAGGGTAAATTACAAGTAACCCTCTCAACTATGGGACGAGTTTGAATTACCCCCATCAACTATCTATTGAAGCAATATGTCCCCCTAAACTATGACATTTTGTTAACTGAAACTTTTGTTTACACACCTCATTTAAATCAATTGAATTTTTCCACCTAAAACTTACATGACCATCTCAATGTATTATTTTTACCATAATACAAGCAATAAAGATAAAAATTATTGTATTGACAATTTTTAGGTATAAAGAGGGTCATAGAGAAACAAAGATAAAATAGTCAATTGAAACACCAAAAGGGTCAAAACGGTAATGCATAAACAAAAGTTGTGATTAAAGAAAATGCTATACTTAAGGTGGGGCACTTTGCTTCAATTAGTAGTTGAGGGGGGCAGTTTGAACCCAACCCATAGTGGAGGTGGGTCATTTGTAATTTACCCTTTAAAATTAATGAAAATATAAAGATATTCATACAAATATGACATATTTGTGGTCTCATATTGTGATGCACCGATCCGATAGTCCAGTTCGCTATGTGTAACCGACACACTAATTCACTAAGCACGTAGAGCCTTGGGTCACCAAACCTACCACAAGCTAACCCAAAAGTCCATGGATCGTGTTGGTGCCCAAAGGTAGTGTGTGACCACCTTATAAACCACACACAAGTCCCACATTTACCCGATGTGGGATAGGAGCGTCACAATCTCCCTCACTTAAGAGGTGGCTTGTATGAGTATCAAGGGGTGACTCCCACCTTCCGCAATGTAGCACTTTGGCATGCACATCATTTTTTTCGACATTTTCGGATGGGACCCGCTTTGATACCATAGGTTACAATCCGAGTACTACTAAAAAATCCTTTAACTCAACATAGATCCATTACAGTTTCGTACATAATGAACCAAAAAAACCATTTACCTTTCGGGGACGTTGACTAGACAGGTCGATCCCCGTTTCATTGCGCAACAGTGGTGATTTTCAAATTCAATGTGTTTGCCGTAGTTGTTGAATGAGAATGATTTTTTTGGAAAAATATTTCGAAAAATGGTTTTTGCGGTTGAAAAAAATGACGAGGTACTAGAGGGGTTAGAAATTTTGTAAAAGGGACTGGCTAGAATTTGACCCAAAAATGTTTTCATGTGTTTGGTAAACACACTTGTGATTTAACCAAAAACACTTACAAATAATTTACATTAATTCAAAACTGCTAATTATTTAAAATTAATAGAGTATCATCATATCATCTTCGTACTTTACTTTTAGATAAGATAAAGTATTCATAACGTGCCAATATATCTTTCTAACTGTTGGAAATTATTCGGGTCCCATATCGAATACAGGTTGAATAAGATCCGTCTTTTCGATCAAATCGAACGGAAGCAGAAGCGATAGATTTCAAAAATCAATACAACGATATAAGAACATCATAAATGTGTATTAAATTCATTTAACTAAAGGAAGGGAAAAAGAAGATAACATGTTACAACAATTTTTTTTCTTTGATTGTAACTTTCAAATCTTGAAAGCTCGTAGACACCACGATCTTTCGATTCGTACCTTTCAATTAACAGTAGTGTGTGGGCACTCAAATAATATTATTCAATTCCTAGCTTATTTTGTACGAGTAATAAACTAAACTAGCAAAATGAACCACAAAACCTTTTTATCACTCACTGTTAGTCACACTTCACTTTTTCGGAAGCCCCTGTGCACTCTCGTCCTTTTATTAGCAGCAGCATCACACGTCTTCATATAGGGGAGAGTTATTTTCTAAACAAAAGACATTTGGTGAGCACTCCCAATTGCTCAACAACTCTCTCTGTCTAATTGGTTGCCAAGATGTATCCAATCTTAATGGGAAACTATTTCCCTTTGTTTCGTTTTGTGTCCCCTTTCAAGTGAGCTGTGGTTCTTGTTTTGGTAGCCTTGTCAATCTTAAACTCAATCCCAACTATTCAAATAGTTCTATACTTCTTAATAATTATCTAATATAATTATTAATTAGTAATTATATAAATATCCAAAATAACTCATATTTATTCAATTCTCAATACAATTAAAATTGTATGTTACCCGATATTCTCGGAATCAATTGATATTTATATATTAACCGAAAAACAATTTTCCATAAGCCTTTAGGAATATAAATATTAATACTAATCTGTTTGAATAGGAAAGGCGAATCGGGGACCATAGACCTATAATTATAAGCTCAAATAAATCGAATGAATAATTAAACTCTTTAATTAGTTTATTCGACTTATTAACTACGATATTACTCTACTATAAATTCGGAATTGCACTCTTATAGATATAGAATATCTTACTCTATGAAATGGAGCAGTTCATCAATTTAATCATTACATATAGATTAATCCTCCATAGACAATTCGTGATTGAAGCTAGGTAATATTCTTTAACCTCTTCTATTACATCCTTTCCTCATTTACCATTAATTCACTAGCGAATTGTTAATTTATAATTATATTATAAATTAGAGATGTCAAACTACTCAGTTCCAGAATTAACAAATGAGAGAACTGTCTTTCTACTTCTCGTAAGAAGGAATGGATTCCGTATTTGTGAATTCAGATTCTCAGCCATCTAATTCAAATGTGGATCTAAAATGCAAGTGTTGAGAATGTCATCGAAAGACAAACTTAGACGAGCAAATCAAGAAACACCCCGAAATAAATAGTATTTTATAACCACTCAGGATTAAGATCCATCTATATATGATTATCTAGAGATTTAATTTGATTTTCCATTTCTATAACGAAGTTTATAGGAAAACTACAAATTAAATCGGTCCAAGTCTTATATGATCAAATCATATATAAATGCCCCCACTTAGATGTCTTACATCGACGGTCCAGATAAGATGATCACATTCAAAATGCTTTGGGCCGCATTAGTGATGTTTTAATTAAAGATCTCATACTTTAATTAATATCATCACAGACTTAATTTTAAGTTTATTATCCACAATTTTAATTGTGGGTCCCAATAGGCACAATAATAAGCTAGAAGGGGGGGGGTTGAATAGCTTATTAAGCACTTAAAACTTTTAAGTAAATTCTTTGAAGGGTACTTGCAATCTATAGAAAAGATAGAAGTAGCGGAAGACCTTCAAGATGGTTGTTCCAGGTCTGCCGATAAGTACTACCGGTAGACCCTTTACAGGTTACTTAAGTTCTGCTGTAAATGGATAAAGATAATTAAAGTAATGACTAGATCAAATGATAAACAAACAGATAAGAAATAACACAAGTATTTTGGGATGGTTCACACTATAAAGAGTGCTACGTCCACCACCAAGGCAGTCAACCTTGGATTTAAATAGTGCACTATATTTTCCACTAGTTCTATAACAAGAATATTACTATTGGATCGTGTACAAAATATTGACTTGTGTTTGGGGTCTATAAAATTAAATATCTGTAAATACAAGATATTTAATTCGTGCAGAAGTATAGCAAATGGATGTAAACAACAAGAAGATAAAACAATAGATGTTGATGAGCAGCTTCTTGTTGTTGACGAGGACTTCTAGATCTGTTGAGGATCTCTTGAATGAACTGAGCAGTAAGACTAGGAGTTATGAAGTTTCAAAGAGATCCTTTAAGTGTTCGATTGATTCTGTACAGTTCTCTCTCTCCAGTCTTCAATGGCAGTATTTATAGCAGGTGCGCTTCAAAAGATCCGTTGGAGAAGACGAATACTTCAACAGCTCTTATCAACAATGCATTAAATGCATGGGGCTGTCAGTCAAGGATTTTCGTTTTCACAGATATCTAGGGTAGGTAATGATTTCTGAGATCTTCAAAAAGTGGGCGATTTGGATGTCAGATCTGAGAGTTGTTGCAGAAAATAGGAGACGCCTGCTTTTCCACGCTTTCATCGCTCAGACGAAAAGTCTTCCTGCTTTTCGGAAAGTTGCTTTCAGCGGCTTGATATGTCAGGGAATGTCTTGGATTAATTCAAATAAAGATGTAGGATAAGTTTGAATTAATCCAATGAGTCATTGCTGAATAGGACACGTCATAAGAGACCAGGTGGACACAAGGTCTGCCGTTTGTGGGTTTTAAGCATGTCTTCAGATAAAGCTTGTGGAGAGGTCTTTCGCTGAACCTGTAAAGTCCTATAAAAACTATACTTGGCAAAGTTCTATACACAGTTGCCACGCTAATCGATACGCAGCCCGATTAGCCACTGAAGTATAAAACTAATGTAATGTACTGAACATATATAAATTTAACATAAGAATCAACAATCTCCTCCTATTTATATCTGGTCATCATTACTACAAATGAGGGCTAAAAACAGACTATGTGATAGATAATAGCATGTATGAGAATTTTATATATTGAAGTAGAAGACATGTCTCTATCAAACAGACGAGCACCTCAAGTGTAAGGAAACTAATCTAAGTGCATACAAGAATAAGGAAATCATAGAGCAGCACACAGATTAGCAGCAGTTTAAATAAATTTAAACTGAACGTTTAAATTCTAAACAGATATGAAAAGTAAAGTAACAAGAATTTAAACAAGAAAATTTTGAAAAACAGATATTCTTCTGTATTTATAAACAAGATGTTTACAGATTACATGGTTTTCAAAATATAAGATAGATACAAAGGTAAGGGAAGAAAAGATACAAAAGTTACTAAGGTCTTTTCCCTTTGCCTTTGTCTGCAGCCTCTTTTTCCCTTCGTTCTCGCTCTAGCTCTTCCATTCTTCGTTCAGATTCGCCATCCGCATCGGTAGGAGGTCCGTGGAACGAGAACGGTAGTCCGTCTTCACGAAGACTGTTTCTATTCCATCGCATCTCGTTGATTGATCTCATTTGCTTCTCCTCCGTGATGGCCAGATCACGATCACGATTTGCATTCATAACATCATGAGCAGAGTCTCGAGCAATACGATTGAGTTCAAGAACAGGAGGGCGACCGTTGCCGAGATGGAGAGAGATGGCATGGAAAAGCTCATAGAAAAGGGAGGAGCAGATACGGACACACTCATCTCGTTGAGCTTCAACGTTGATCTTGATATCTGTGAAGTCGTGTCGTATCTGTCCAAAGCGAGTCCAGACATCCTCTTGAAATTGTCGAAGAAGAGCGGCAGTTCGGTCATTTGCCTTGGAGGCGGTAGTGGCTATTTCGGCGGTAGCGGTAGAGATGCTTGTAAGTGCGCCTAGCCGTTCATAGATGGCATCCAGTCGTGACAAAATTTCATTATTGGCCAGTTGAGTAGGAGTGGATGTCTGGCCAATATGAATAACTGCTTCCGAGATGCCGGCCTAAGTGGCTGAGGTCGAGGGGGAGAGGAGTCGGAAGAGGAAGATGCGGTTGTGGAGGTAGAGGAAGATATGGTAAGAGGTGGAGGGGTAGGAGGTTTTGGTGGGGAATCAATCTCAATGTCAGTGTCAGAATTGTCACTGACATGGGATGATTCGGGTAAAGGGTCGGTAGAAAACCAATAAGATGGGGCGGTAGAAGAGGGATTTTGGTTTTGCGGCGGTAGATCTGAGAGGTTGGTGGGTGGGGTGAATAGGTTCAGCAAGAGAGTTCGAAAAGGAACTTGACGGCAGCAGAGTCTATTGGCTGTGGGTGAGGGATGGGAGTTGGTTGAGATTGGTGAGGTGAAGAAGGGGTAGATGGGTCAGGTGAGTAATTGAAAGGTGAGGGAGGAGGAGGAGCGGGGCCCTGGCCGCCTCCTCCCGACTCGAGGCTCCTCCGTGGGGATAGCTCCTCCAGGTGGTGAATTCCTCTCGAGTAGATGACTCAGAGGAATGGGTTGTTGGTAGGTGTGGCGACAGAGGGTTGGGGCCGTCGGTAGTTGGTTGGTCAAGTAGAGGCTTCGTGCCTAGCTCTTTTCTTCCCAAGAGTAGAGACTCACCGCTTCATCGGTAGTTGGTTGCTGGTCTACAAAGGTTTTACGAAGTCTCCTTCATTTTTGTTTGGGAGTGGGTGCAGGAGAGGGTGAGGGTGATTGACTGGTTTGGGTAGGTGGCTGGGAGGAAGTGGTCTGTTGAGTTTGAGAGGTTGGCTGGGCTTGTGCTGGTGAAGGTGAAGGATGGCTGGATTGGCCTGGTGCCTTGATCTTTTGGCCTTCCCTCATCTCCTTCCTAATCCATTTGGCTTGCTCCTCTTCAGTTGGAGTGGCCTCTTCCGCCCTTGTCTTCTTTGCTTTGCCTCGCAGCTCATCTTGGTTCGGCGCTTGCTCGCTTCATCGCCCAAGTCTTTGGCCTTTTGATGGAGGGACGCGGCAACTTGATCATCGAATTTTGCAGAGGCCTTTTTGAGGGATCTGCTTGCCGCGTCATGTGCTTCCATGTTGAAGCGAGTAACCAAGATCGGTAAAGGCTTGGCCACTTCATCAAGAGAGACTGGCGGTAGACCCTTCTGCAGTCGTCGCTTGTTCTCGTACTCAGTGTACTTACTGAAGAACGAGGCTGAGAGTTGTTTCTCCTTAGCCACTGCAATCAATTCATCTTCATTCAAGGAAGAGTTGACATTAGCATCATCCCTTAGAAGGGCATTGATCAGCCTAACAAAGGGGCGCTTGCAGGTGGGGTTGCTCTTGGCTTTCTCCACCCACTGTTTTAATTCGCTGAAGATGATGGCCCCCCCGCTGAGACTCCGAGTTGAAGAAATACCACACCGGTCAAGTTAATTTGTTGGGCCAGTAAACATGTCGTGGTGCTCCACTCTGAATAGAAGCCCCTTGTCAATAAGGTGGCAGGTGCAAGTAGACGCCAAGAGGGAAAGATTTCTCATTTTCCCTTGAGGTTCTCTCTGTAAGTGTCTACACCTCTCATTGCTTCCTGCATGTGCCTCAACAATGGTTGTTTTCAAGAGGTCCACCAAAGTGTATGCCGATAATGGTGGAAATCTTCTTGGCTGATGGAGATAGGTCGGCCCTAATCCATCCTCGAAGAGCATTTCGGGCTCACGAGCTCCATCCTCGATAGAATTCTTCCGCCGTAAAGATACCTGTAGTTTTTGTCGTTTGGAGTGGCGAGGCGTAGAGAGTATGCCGGGCGCTCATGTCATCGCATGCTTTGACGCCAGCTATCGAGCGCATTAAATAGGAGGTCAATGCACATCCCCTCGAATATACATTGGGGTCCGTGGCGACTATGATGTCACGAGAGGCGGAAAGGTTGATATCCCTAAGGTTGACATCCTTACTAGAGGAATGTCGGTTTCTCGGGTTCGCTTTCTTTCCGCTGTCGCGCTTAGATTTTGAAGTTCTTGCCTGAAAGAAATACAAATAAAATTAGGGCTTTTCACTTTAAGAACTAAACAAGCAGAAATTTCAAGGTTTCATGAAATAGTTGGAATTTTTCGAAGCGAAAACTTGAAACCCTAGAATGTTTAGAGTAACTACACCCGAGAAATGTAAAACAGAAGTTTTCTATAAGAATAGATGATGAAAGTACATAAACGACTGTTAGTTTTCTAGGTTTTTAAGAACAACAATGGCGAATACTGTAGAAATTTGAAAATGACTGTTTGTATTCCAAAACAAATTTAGGTTATGAAATGAAATGCAAAACATAAATTAATCAGTTTCAAGTAGAGAGTAGAGAAGAACATACCATTGATGTTGAAGAGAAGAAGAAACAAGAAAGGCTTGGATTTCCAGAAAAGCAGTTACACATAGAGAGTATGAATAGAGAGAGAAATATTTTTGTCAAAGGGGTTCCGTAAAGTTTTACAAAAGGCGGTTCAAGGTCTATTTAAAGGCGAGAAAATTTTAGATGAAAGAGCGGGAACTTAAGATATTTTCTTAAGTACCAAAATTTTACTCTTGACCCCCTTTATTGCTTTAGAAACCTCTTTAGCAAAAAATAGACTCAGTGAGAATACTGACCTTAAGTCTTCCGGTAAAGGAAAACTTACGTCTTCCGGTCAGCCTAGAACTGAGTCTACCAGTATGAAAGAAATATTAACAAAAACTTTGAATTTAAGCAGTAGGATCAATCATACCAAGATTTCTCCTTAAATAAGCAAACCCGGTGGCATCCAAGGGTTTTGTGGAGAATGTCGCCTAATTGATGCTCGCTGGAACATATTCCAAACCGATGTTACCTTTCTCCACATGATTTGAGGAAGTGATAACGATATCAATGTGCTTTGTCTTGAGGCATCACCTGATTTTTGAGACCGAATCGCCGATGTGTTATCACACATGATTGGGCAGCTTGCGTGCATCTGATGTCAGAAGTCCACTAGCTGCCGCTTCATCCATGTAGTTGAGAGCAACAAATGCATAAAGAATGTATTCGCCTTCGTGGGTTGAATTTTAAATCGATCCTTTTTTTTGCAAGACCATGAGACAAGTCTTTCCAAGGAATTGACAAGTCCCACTGGTGCTTCTTCGCCACTTTCAGCAGTCGCATAATCAGATCCGAGTATCCGACTAGATCGAAATTGCTGCTGAATACCATATGCCTAGATTTGTT
Organism: Codonopsis lanceolata; assembly: GCA_013146195.2. Classification (NCBI taxonomy): domain Eukaryota; kingdom Viridiplantae; phylum Streptophyta; class Magnoliopsida; order Asterales; family Campanulaceae; genus Codonopsis; species Codonopsis lanceolata. The sequence continues at coordinate 826 of JABEVN020003319.1, read as the reverse complement.
GTTTTTGAAACATATCTCGATGATACGCTTTGGCAAAGAAGCAAATGTGACTCCTTTTGTTGCCTCGAAATCTAGCACAAACACAAACAACAAACATAATGTCGTCTCACTTTCCAAGGTAAAAGTTATTTAACCTATGATTCTCTGCAGACTTGGTCACGTGCTCTTCCTTTCCCTTCTCATCTTTGTCAAGATGGCGCTTAGACATTGGAGTTTCAAATCTTTAGTCAATCAAGACCGAATCTCTTGATTAGTTCCTTTTCAGATATTTGGTTTGGCCGATGAAGATTCTCGCTCGAAGTCTCTGTATCTCGCAAATTCTAGAAAGTAGGTAAGTTCACCCATCATGCCTTATCTCGAACTTGCTTTTGCATCGCCTTCTCGAATCTTTTGCAATGTGCTTTGGTTAGTTGATCCAAAGATAATGTCGTGCCCACATAGATTGTACTGTAAGAGAATGGCCTTTGTGCTTGAGAATGAATAAAAAGTGGTGTCTATCCTTCCTCTCACGAATCCTCGTTTGTTAGAACTTGATAGAAGTTTCATACCAAGCTCTAGGAGCTTGCTTCAAGGCCTCAGAGAGAGCTGAGCCCAGAGACGGATCCCTTTTCTTGGTTAACAAACTCGGAGGTTGTTCCACGTATACGCTTGAAGATCACCATTCAAAAAGCACTCTTTACATCCATCCGATACACTTTGAAGTCCGCTTAACGAGGCATGTTGTGAAAGAGTTCGATTGCTTCTAGTCTAGCAACAGAGCAAAAGTTTCATCAAAGTCACCTCTTCCTCGCTTGTAGCCTCTGCAAGCAACCGCCTAGCTTTGTTT